>JAJOOE010009913.1:10000-38125 GCA_036250405.1 Solanum raphanifolium | reverse complement strand
AAGATATATTAAATCAAGAATGATATGAAATAGATTTACAAGATCTATATTTAGATAATGAAATAATAGAATGGTACGATTTAGAAATAAATTCAGATTAAAATGAATTACGAATATTTACAATATTGGATAGAAGCTATGGAAAATATAAAACTATTAGAACAATTAATGAAGGAAAATTTATATATGTACCAAAGAACCCAAAATATGTTATATCTAGAATATATATTATAAATAATATTAAAGAAATATTCAGATTAAAACAACTATCGGAAGAATATTACAATAAATATTATTACATATTACCATGAATTTGGCACTACCAAAAAATAATATTAAAAGAATATCAAGATTAAGACACTTAGCAAAAGAATACTATAATAAAATCTTTAAAATAAAATACTCACCTACCACACTATCACCTACCACACTACCACTTCCATGAATTCACCAACTTCCAGTTCCGCTACGAAAAATGGTAAGCGGAACTGGTAGTTGGTGAATTCATGGAAGTGGTAGTGTGGTAGGTGATAGTGTGGTAGGTGAGTATTTTATTTTAAAGATTTTACTATAGTATTCTTTTGCTAAGTGTGTTAATCTTGATATTCTTTTAATATTATTTTTCGTAGCGGAACTGATAGTTGGTGAATTCATGGAAGTGGTACTGTGGTAGGTGATAGTGTGGTAGGTGAGTATTTTATTTTAAAGATTTTATTATAGTATTCTTTTATTAAGTGTCTTAATCTTGATATTCTTTTAAAATTAATTTTTGGTAGTGCTAAATTCATGGTAATATGTAATAATATTTATTGTAATATTCTTCCGATAGTTATTTTAATCTGAATTTTATTAAAAGATATATGTAAGAATTCTGTAAATCACAACAAATTTATAACTGATGTGCGTAACGACATATCCAAATAGAGTGTTTCCACTATGAAGAAACCTTACCCCTTGTACAAGAACTAGGTTCTTGTAAATTTGCATAAGAAAGAGCAGAAATAAGAAAACAATAATTTCTCGTGAAAACCTTCCTCACTCACAGAAGGAAAAATTCTAGTTTTAGTAAATTCAACCCAATTCAAGATTATAACTTAACAGTCAAAAGGAACTAACTCTAGTACCTTTTACTCCCGAACGATTAACTATAATCAAAGACTCAACCCTCCAAGAAGTCAAACTCGCTTCTTGTCACAATTCTCTCAAAGCTCTCTTAACTCAACCCCCAAGAAGTCAAACCCACTTCTTGTTAGAATTCTCTCAATACACTACTCTCCAAGAAGTCAACCCCACATCTTGTTACAAAATCTAAGAATAATTACAACTCAATAATAAACCTAGAACATATCAACAAAGACTAATAACCCTACACTTTAATTGATCAGACTTCAACAATCAATAGTTCAGACTCGAACACAACTCATCAACCTGCTTCTTATTGCTGTGACGAAGCCCTGCGGTTTTGCTCTAATGACTATTGCTCCCAAGATGATGAATTTCGTGAATATACAATAGGTATTGTTCTGACTTTGCTGGAAAATTCTCTCAATTTGTGTTTTTGAAAAAACCACTATTTTCTCTCTTTGGCTTGAACGTTTTATAGAGTTTGATTTGCCTTCTTCAACTCCTATAAGGAACGAAATTGGTTTCTAATCTTTTTCCTTATTGAACTTGTCTGGTTCTTTTCTTATTCGCTTACAACTCTTTTATTTTTACTGCTTTCCTTCTTTGACATGGATTTCTATTTCTTTATTTCTTCCCTTCTTCAACTTGAATTACTACTTCTTTATCTCCTTCCTTCTTTATTTCTTCAACTTGAATTGCTACTTCTTTATTTTTCTTTCCTTCTTTAATTCTCCCCTTCTTTTCTCCTAGGTTTCAGCTATTTCTTTATATCTTTTTTCGCTCATTTATTCCAGCACTTTAATATTTTTCTTCTTTGCTGCAATCTCTCATATTTGTCCGCATTCACATCTGAGAACCTGGTTAACTTGATAGGGTACACATAAGACAACAAGTAGTGAACCATATTCACTTTATCAATATCAAAACTATTATATATGTTCTCCTACTTTCAAACATTTCCCTCCTTTTTGATGATGATAAACAATGCTTTGTCACACATCAAGACTCTTTGTCAATCATCAAAACTATAATCCATATAGACATTTTGTAAATCATCAAAACTCAAAACATCATGTTTTCTCACTCCCCAACAATTTTCCCCTTTTTGATGATTAAAAACTATGCATAATATGTCCCTAATCCACATAATATAACTTTCCCCCTTTGGCATCATCAAAAACCAACAACCAAAGAACTCGGTTAACATACAATGCGTGCAATATTATTTTAACTCATGGCCACTTGGGCAACACTTTCAAGTATACCTCTTCTAACAATAAGGTAAGTTAATCTGAGGATATTAGCCATCTTAAACTCACATAATCAAGATCTTCAATGAGAAACAAAATAAATAAATATGTACCAGTTTAAGCCCTTAAGCCCTAAATAAAAAACATATGATATTATGAGTATGAGACATACATAAGCACATTAAAGAATCTTAAAAATAGATGATAAGGATTGGGACGAAGATTACAAAAATGAGGAGGAAAAATGATTTTTTTTAAAGAATATTTTAGTGGCCTGTTGGGCCTTTTATTGAATTTTCTGTAACCAAATTCTACACAAGGCCCTTGGCCCAAAATAAAAACACCAAAACAAACAACATGAACACATATTCTAAGACCCGAATAATATCTTATTTTTGTAGATTAGTGCAATTTCCTCTTTTGGAAGGTGAATCGATCTTTCTTCTCCGTCGATGCCTTGTCGAAAACTTGGTTCCTCCTGCTTCCTCTTGCTGCATGTGTACCGATCGATGATACCAGTGCTGGTAATCTTTCCACTAGCTTGATTTCTTGATTTCTTCATTCCCTCCTTCTGACATTCTTCTTCTTCCAGGTGTTCTGAGTGTACCACTCCAACGCCATGGTAACGAAGCTAATTAACGGTGAATCTTAGCAACTGGAATCTGCACCTAAGTTGAGTGATGAAACGCCCCCACCCTTATCGTTATTTAATCTCATTTTTGGGGTATCCCTACTGTCATGTTGTACGCTTTTGTGACCCCTGCTCTCCTCAACCTTTCTGTAATCTCTATTGTTTATTATTTCTTGTATATCTGGATTGTTGTGATAGTCCCTGCTCTTATATATTCTTCTCTGCTTTCCTGAGTATGTACTATATTTTGCTTTCACACCTGTCTTTGTATTCTCTAAATTGGACCTGATGTAGCTTGTTTTCGCTGTACTATTTATGTTCATCGTGGGATGATTTTACGATTCTTTATTCTGAGCGTTGGAATTTGTGCTTTCTCTGCATTTAGGATCCTTCTTTCCCTTAGAGGCATCTCCTTGAAACTAAAATATTGATGCTCTGCTTGCGATTCTATGGCTGTGTTTGCTGAAGAATCAGCCAAACAATTACCCTCTCTGAATGTATGTGTGATTGTAGCATTGATCTTCTGCATAATTTCTCTTATCTCCTCCACTTTCTCTTCTAATTCCCATTTCAACCTCCAAGTTTTTTGGATAATCTTCTTGAAACTGAGTGAGTCAGTCTCAATAACCACACTCTGAATTCTTCTTCTCTTACACTCTCGAAGAGCAAATAGAATGGCAATAGTTTCTGCTTCACTGTTAGTTGCAATGCCAATGCCTTTTGCTTTGGCATAGATTACGTCCCCTCTAGTATCTCGTATACAAAAACCAAAAGAGCTCTAGCCTGGGTTGCCTCTACATGCTCCATCAGTGTTACATTTTACTTGATTTTCATCAGGTTTCCATGTGACACTTAAAACATGTATCTTTGGCTTATATTGATTGAGTATGTGTACTACCTCTTGCCATGTCCATCTCATCTTTTTGATCCATGGGAACTAAGTCTTCACTACCAGTCTTACCATTTCCATGGCCATGTCCACCAGTCAATCCCAACTGAGTCTACTACCATGTTTGATAGCATTCCTCCTTTTCCACAAGCTCCATATTATAATTGCTGGCATAGCTTTGTATATGTTATGCAGTTTTGAACCAGACTCATTTTTCCACCAAGTGATTATGAGTTGTTACATATGCATATCTTTTGTGTTGATTCCTGCAAAATGAGCAAAATACCCCTATAGCTTGTTGGCTATGGGAGCTGTTAGAAATAAAAGTTCCATTGTTTCCTCCTCTTTCCTATCACAACACCAACATCTAGACAAAATATTGATTTTCATCTTCTTTAAATTATCATCAGTAGCAATTTTACTCTTCCAGACCCTCTATAGGAAGAAATTAATCTTAAATGGCAGCCCCTTATACCAAATTAGTTCATAATCTCTTCTTTGTTCTTGTTTCTTCCTCATTATGTCCTAGGCTGACTTAACAATATATTTTCCTTGTGTATTTGCCATCCACCAAGCAACAACATTACCAATCTGTGTATTTTGTGGTGTTATGTTCTCCATGATATACTCCACCAAATCAGTGGTAAGGTTCTGCATTAGCTTCTCCCTGTCCCAACCTGCTTCCGTACTGAATTCCTTCACTTCCACCTCTTCTTCCTTGGCATTTTCTTCAATATGATATAGTGCACCTTGTTTAGTCCAGTTGTCAAACCAGAAACTAGAATTGCCCCCCTTAATCTGCCACCATATTTCATGCTCCACTTCTTCCCTTACTAATGCCAATTTTTTCCACACATGAGATGCCCCACACCACTGGGCAGTAATTGGATGATGTTTCTTACAATATTTGTTCCACATATAAGAAGCCCATAGAGAATCCGTAGAGGTTCTAAACTTCCACCACAGGTTAGCAAAAAGAGCCTTTGAAACATCATGTAATGATCTCCATCCCAATCCCCCTTTCCTTTTTGGGTAGTACATTTTTTTCCAAGCAACCCAATGCTTATTGTTAGCCCCAGCTGTATTAGCCCAAAAAAACTTTACAAAAATTCTATGCAGTTGTCTGATAACACAATCAGGTGGATTCATGACAGAAAGAATATAGATAGGTATTGATTGGAGAACATGGGTTATTAGGACATACCTTCCACCAAAAGAGAGCAACCTGTTTTGCCATGAACTTAATCGTTTTATCACCTTCTTGATCAACACTTCAAAATGGCCTTTTTTCTTCCTTCCATAGAAAATGAGGCAGCCCAGATAGGTGAAAGCAAAAACCCCTTGTTTGATCCGTGTAATCCTTTTTATTTGATTACATACTCCAAATGGTACCTTTTCATACAAGTAGAATATGCTCTTGTCTAGATTGATCATCTGTCCTGACACCTCTTCATAATCTCTTAATACCTTCATCATTTTCTTCATTGAATATGGTTGTCCTGAGCAGAACAATATAGTATCATAAGCATAACTCAAGTGATTGATCTCTTGGCTCCATTTGGGTAGTCCAAAACCTCTGAACTTCTGGTCCTTGGAAAGTTGATTGAGATTTCTGGCCAATACTTCTGCAGCTATAATAAATAAAGTTGGTGAAAGTGGATCCCCTTGCTTCAATCCTCTTGAGGATTGGAAGAAGCCAAAAGACTGTCCATTCACAATCACTGAGTACCAATTGTTTGCTAACAACCTAACCACCATGTCAATAATCCTTTCTAAGAATCCAAAACTTCTTAGCACCTTAGTGAGAAATATCCATGACACTCTATCATATGCCTTAGCCTTGTCCAATTTAACCACCACATTATGTAGATTGTTTCTTCTGTTAATGTCTCTTATAATTTCTTGTGCTAAGAGAACATTCTCTGTAATGCTTCTTCCTTTCGCAAATGCTTCTTGATTATGAGAAATAATGTTTGGAAGCACTTTTACCAACTTTTCATGCAACATCCATGAAATGATTTTGTTCATGAAGGTACTTAGACTAATAGGTCTCAAGTCACCAAAATTATCAACTACCTCCTTCTTAGAGACCAAGACTAGGTTAGTATGAGTTATATACCTTGGGAGATCCTGACCACAAAAAAGGCTCTAACCATGTTGACAATGTCCACTTTAACAATATTCCAATAGCTTTGGAAATATTGTCCTGAAAATTCATCTGGACCACTTGCACTATTCCCATTCAATGCAAAAACCACTTCTTTAACTTCCTCCTTTGTAGGTACCTTTCCCATCTCTTCATTCTATTCCTCTGTTATCATTTTAGGAATATTGTCCAACATTGTGAAATCTATTGGCTAATTGGTCTCCTTAAATTGTTCCTTGAACACATTCAATGCCTCTTCCCCAATATTCACCGTGGATGTAATAATATCACCTTGGCTAGTCTTTATCTGAGCTCTGCAACTTTCTTCTTCTTCCCGTCACATAGGCGTGAAAAAACTTTGTATTTTTATCACCATCTTGAAACCACCTCATCCCTGCCTTTTGCTTCCAATATTCTTCCTCAATTTTCAAATACCTCTTTAGATTTGCTTCAGCTATCTTTAGTGCAGTTATGTTTTCTCCTGATGGGTTGATTTCCAATTGAATCTCCTTGCTCTTCACCACATCTTTTAAAGTTTCCACCTGTTAGACAATATTTCCAAATATGTTTTTGCTCCACTGTACCAAAGATGATTTCACCCTTTTCAATTTAGTTTGTACCACTGCAAAAGGGGAACCTGTTGCCTCCATCTTCCATATTTCTTCCACTGTATGTTGAAAACTGTGGTGTTTTGTACAGAAGTTAAGAAAGCTAAAAGTCTTGGAAATCTGCTCTTGTGTGGTATTGCAGGTAACATGTAGTGGGGCATGGTCAGAATCCTCCCTGATCAAATGTTGTACTTTATTGTTCTGCAACTCTTTCATGAATTCATTGTTCCCAAAGACTCTATCTAGCCGTTTAAAAGTACATTCAACTTCTATTTTGCCATTCCATCAGGTGTACTTGCTTCCTGAGAACTTTATTTCATTCAATGCACAAGAACTAATACATTGAACAAAATCTTCCACTTCAATTTGTGAGATTGGCAGACCTCCCATCTTCTCTGACTCATCTGTTATGGTGTTGAAATCTCCCCCTACCATCCATGGACAATTTGTATTATTAGCAACACCTTCTAGGTCTTCCCACAATTCCAATCTCTCCAAGGCACTGCATCTAGCATACACTGTTGTAATTTTAACAACAACATTGTTGTCTCTATGCTTTAGAGTAATTGTAATTTGTTGCACTTTATCAAAACATTCTTGCTCTTCCCACTCCTCATCCCAAAACAACCAAATTTTGGAAGAGCAATTAACTTTGGCTTGCTGCTTTCCTAGTCTTCTCCAGTACTTCTCCAACTATAATGGACATTGAAAAGGCTCTAAAAGAGCAATGTATGAGTAATGATGTTTCCTATTTAGATCCAGTAACCTCTCAAAAGAATTTTGAGATTTTATCGACCAAATGTTCCAAAATAGTAGCTTGCTAATCATTGATCAATTGTAAGGGGGATCATCTTTCTGCTCTTTGTGTTTACATAAGCCATGTCTCGACTGTGTTTCCTGCTTTTCCCATATCTTCCCTTTAATTTTTCTATTTTCCTAGGGGATAAGTCTCATTCTCTTCCTATCTCCTGTATATTAGCTTCCAGACTCTCTTCCTCATTTGTATCCTATTTATCTTGTAACTCTTCTGGCGTTTGCTAGTCTATATTGGAATTAAAAAAGTCTACTGCTTGCTCCCCAATTGACACAACTACTTTATCCTTTGTTAGTATTTTCTTCACTACCCTTCCATTGTTTCTCACACTCTTCTGTTGTACTAATTCCTCATTGGCAGTGATGTCTGTGTCCTTTACAACATAGGATGGGCTGTAAATTGTTAGACTTTGCTCAGAACTTTTATCGTTGTTCTCCCTATGACATCTGATTTTAACAGTCTTTACTCCTCTCCCTTCCACCTTGTCTTCAACCCCTTTTCTAATGTGTGTCTCTTGTTTGTCCACTCTTTCTACCTCATTGTTGTCCTCTTGTCCAGATATTGTATCTTCTAAGGCTCCAAATTGGTTCTTTGTATCCACTTCTACTCTTTTCCTTTCTTGTACCCTTTGAGTCCATACTTGTTTTGGTTTTCTTCTTTGATCATGATACCCCCTTCTGTTCCCAATCCTCCTCCCCTGCTTAATACAATCATGTTCTTAAGTCAATTTTTCATTTTCCTCATTACATCTGCCAAATTGATTTTGGTTTTATCCCTTTATCCATTTCCCTGCTTGTTGATTAACTCTAGCAGCCTTGTCTTCTTTATTGACTTTCAACTGTTCTCCCTCATCTGCCTGTTCCATTTGTGTGAAAAGTTCTAGTTGTAAAACATAGCACTCCTTCTCATTATGCCCCTGAAGTTTGTAAGTTGTGCAATACTTTGGAATATAGTCATATTAATTGTCACCTATTTCTCCATAACTTCCCCTCTGTTTTTCCTCATCCCAATATTAATTCCTTTTGGGAATTCTCCTAAAAGACCTACCTCTACCTTCACCCTACCACAACTTGGCCTTGTCTTGTTTTGAGTAGCTATATCAACTTGTAATGGTCGTCCTGCTGCTACAACCATTGAAATGATCGTCTCTTTACCAAAAAAGTTTGGTGGCAGTGATGGGAAAAAGATCCATTCTATCGCTATCGTCGTTTCTTCCTCTGGATCAAATAAAGGGTCCCATTTCAAAGTTCTCATTGGGTAGACCAATTGTTATGAACGATATAAAATTGAGGTTTTGATAACAAGTTCACATAGCAATGAGGCCCTAATCAATACATATCTACTGCTCATTAACCTAATATTTACTTCCCCTTTCAAACAACATTGTTTTGGTATCAATTTCCTCAACTCTTGGATGTCTGGCCATCCATAAGAAAATTTCCCAATTACTACGTATTGTAGGTCTTCGTTAATTATCATTTGTTAAACTTCCTCCTCCTCCCATACGAGCTTTGGTTCCCCATGCAGATATGGCAATGGTTTCATCCCTATGTTATATTGCTTTGGTTTTGGTGCTATTAGAGTGTTGGCATAAGAAATTTTGTTTCCCTCTAGTATCCCCTGCGATAAGCCAACCTCAGTTGTCAGAGGTTGGCCGGTGGCCGTGGCAGCCATGAGAAAATGGTAGGCAAATTTAGGTTTCAGGCGGCTGATCTTTAGATGAGTAAAATGGACAGAGATAAAAAATTTGAAATGTGATAAGTCAAAAGAAATGAAAAGAGTATTTTTTTTTATCAAAAAAAGGGACCAGAATTTGATGAGGAAGAAAAATAATATTTACTGCCATCTATAAAAAAAATTTCAGTACGCCCATTGTGCACCAGCTCCTTCGTTATGATCAGTTTTCTTAGAATGTGAAATTACATCAAGAGCAACATAAGGTCCATCATCAGTTGAGCATAGTCAGTTTCAAGGAGACCATGTGAGTATTTTCATGCATTATGAGCAACAACAACTGTGTTATGGAGCTCTCTTTCTTAGAACTTTTCACCCCTTTTTTGGATATACCTTTTATTGATGATATTTCCAAGGAGTACCAACTATAAGTAAGATATTCATCACAATTTGGTGCAATAGAGATGGATTTATCAATAATGAAGGCAAGCACCAATAATAGTTTGTTCCTAAGAGAATTGTTCCCCCTGAGAGATAATTGGTTATACACTTGGAATTGATGGAATATAAATTTGGAATTTGTGAACCAACCTGGTTCAGATGTGAGAAGTAAAACAAGGTTCCCCCTAAATTAAAGCAAGGGTGACTTCAAGAATGAGGTTTTCATCATTTGAGTGGTTTGGGATTGAGTGATGCTTATTGTAAAAGAAAGGGTTCTTGGTGATTTTTAAAAGAATTGGATTTTTGATGATCGACCAGGTTCACTAGTGCTTATGTTTACACGAACTCAGAAAATTCCTGCATTAAAAAATGATGGTACATACGTGAAAATTACAAAGAAACCAGGTTCCCCTTTTGTGTGCTCCTCGATGATTCACTTAATGTTGTTAGTAAAAGAGTAGGGATAATATCCGCATACCTTCTAAACATTGTTTGAGATGCACCTGGAGTGTGTACCTGTTATAGTATGAGACTGAGTTATCAGATATTCATTATATAATCACTCAAGCAAAAAATTATTAGTTTACTAGCCAATTATTAAAGGAAATCATGATAATGTAACAACTTGTTTCGACAAGACCAAGCTTTAGCTGCTTTTTCTCAAGTTCTTTATATTCAAGGCCTTAACGAGTCTGTCTACATCATCATATTTTACTAGATTAAAGGCATCTCAAACCAAATAAGAGAACCAAGTCCTTTATCTTCATAAGTGCGAGAGGCTACCCCCTTGACGTAATACGAGACCTAAGATCACGAGTGACCCCAAGCTAACCCTGAATCTTGCATATCATGACCATACTAAAAATACCTATGTAAAATGAACTAATGCAGAAGCTAAAATGATTGACATCTGAAGAGGAACAAGCCCAACTAGACTGAATAATAATATAACATGACATAAGAGTTTTAGTGAAGATTGAAATTGCCACTTAACAACTCAAGCTGAATCTACTAACTATGTATGAAAAGCCTCTAACTGAGTTGAGTTGATGGGACATGCCCCCAGCTAACTATAACAAAACTGAAAATAAAAATAATGACTTAAATGAAAGCATGTCTATTGTCCTCGGAATATGAGGACTCACCACTGAAGCTGCTGAATGCGGATTGAGAATCAATCTAAGTGTGATCTTGATGCTGAGTACTTGAACATACATCATGAAAGAATGTAGCGCAGAGTATGCATCAATACCTTCAATGTACTGTGCATGCAAGATATAGATATGCTAAGCTGAACAATGCATAACTTAGCAATGATATAATCTGAACAAGGATATAGATATGTACTAATGCATAATTGGAAAATGAGCTGAATGCAATAACCATCATGAAGATAACATGCTGAACTATATACTGATGTAAATGCTAAAACCTTGGTCAATCCAGTAAGAGTCTGACTGTCGGAGCTACTGTTAACCGACATAAACCATGTGAGCTAAACTTGGAGTCGGATGTATACGCCCCATCGAGAGGAATCAATATACCTTGCCAGGGGTATAAAGGCATGATTGTGGTGTGATCACTAATACTGATGCCCAACAGAGGGGACTTATAATCCTACGCGGGCACGTAGTTCTTCAGATATAAGGGTACCCTGAACCCTAGTCTTACTCTGTGATAAGTTTACTCCCAACAGAATATAAATGAATATAAAATGCACTAAATACTGAATAACTCAAAATATTGACATGCTAACTGAGCATGCAACATTTATATACTGAGAATGTGACATTCAAAATCTGGAGCATGATTTTCTATTTAAATGACCTAGCAAGTATAATTTATGAAATAAGAGAATTAACAAAAACTAGGGTTCTGAGTTTTATACAAGGAATTAAGCAACGTTTCCAAGAAAACATGTTATTTAGACTATGGATACTATAGCAGCTGAAATCATCACAACTCCTAAGGTTTTACAAACCCTATGTCTAAACAAGTTTTGTGGAATCAAGGAACTAACTAAATTCTAAGGACCTAATGGGTGAAAGGAACCCACTAGTAAAATTCCACATACTTGGTGATGAAATCTACGGAGAAATCCTTTGGACATTTGGGCTGAACTTCGAAGAACATTGCTGCTTGTTTTTGGGAGTCTTGGTCGACTTTTCCTCTTCTTTTTGCTCTAATTTGGGTGTTTTTAGGAGAATGAGGGCTTTGGGCAGATTGTGACTAAGTTATTTGGCTTAGACCGGGTAAAACGACATAGTTTAGGCATCAAATGACATCATTTAAGTGCCCAAGACATAGGGGAAAGGACAAAAACGATCCCGACTTAAAGATTACGAGTGCTATCTACTACGGGTCTGACAAACAGTCATTTAAACTACCGCCCGTCTACTAGGTCGTCGTTCATGCTCTATCTGACATGACTTCACTAAAATGAGCATAACTTTTTACTCCAAGTTTGGATTTTAGCAAACTCAGTGGAGTTGGAAAGAGGATTCAATTATCTTTAATTTGAAAGGTCATAGGCCACCTAATTCATTTTGTGTTAAAATATATGACCATTTGAAGTTGACCCAACAATCATTTTCATCTAAATAACTACTGAACCTCACCTACGGTCCGTAGGTCCAACCACATAATGTATTGGTCAACCATAGGTGGGCTCAAAGACCAACAAACTCTAGACCCTGACAACGGAATAAACCTACGGTCCGTGGGTCCATCAACGGACTGTGGTCCACTGCCATAGGTGTCATCTTTAGATCTTGAATTTCCCCTATGTCTGGGACTGAATGATGAGTCTGGGAATTTGACTCATTTAGGGCTTCATAATCATAGTTTAATGTCCCCATTGTCCTAACTTATGCTCTTAACTGATGCTTATGTGTTGATTTGTAGCTAGGAAGACAAAAGAGCAAGGCAAGGACATTAAAGGGCAAAAGACAGAAGAAAAACAAAGCTGAAGATCGCCAAACCCACTCAACGGTTTGCCGAGTGGTCTCTTTACTCACCTAAAGTTACAGCGTACCGACCTTTGGATAAGAGCAATTGGGCGATGCAAGGTACCCTTCGGCGACATATTGATTGGATCGGCGAAGGAGATTCTGCCCGCCGAATGTTACCAAACTATTAATAAATATGCACACAAAAATGATGATAAAAAAGGGCAAATGGTGCATCGCCGAACCAATCAGCGAATCCAACCTGGACAGCCTAATGTTACAGCAGAAAAATAGTGATGACTCTAGATGAAAAGGCGATGGATAGAAGCGTTTGGCGCGTCGCCAACCTGGTTGGTGACACTCGACTTATACCGTCGAATGACCCTGAAGGCCAAAATCTAAAAACGTATTAATTGAATTTCAAAAAAGAGAAAAGAGCATCCTGAAATTGTAGACTCTGGGATTTGATTTGAAACTTTGTTTTTCTAAGTTATAACTAGATTTTGAAGTTCAATTTGAGTGGGAGAGTAGATTAGACGGATTGTGAAGATGTGAAATCCGTTACCCATCGTATGAAGAATGTAATTGGTAATATTTTTGTGCTTTTCATAATGAGTAGCCGAAACTCATATTCTTGGGGTGTGATTATGTGATTAATTGCTCAGATTAACTTTTGGGTGTTAGTGATTATTAACTTGATTGTTATTTTAAAGTGGGTTTGATTCATAATTGAGTTATAAATTCATGAATTGTAGTTGATGCAGTTCTAATTTAGTACTTTTTGCTTGTTTGAGAAAGAGGTTTTAGAATTAAGGTTATCAATTGATGATTGTAGTGATTGGTTTGTTATGGGTTCAGCTCGAGAGAGTGAATCTTAATTTGATCCTACTTATCTAGCTTGAGAGAGTAGGTAAATTAAGGTTTTGGGTTATTTATAACTGTTTTGCTTGTCGAGGTTCGAGAGAACTCGCTTGATTCGTAATAGTTGATCAAGAGATAACTATTTCATCTAAAGCCTAACCTACCCACTAAAAAGTAGCTATTGTCAATAATGTAAATACTGTATAGTTAGTTTGGCAATTAATTGATCACATCCCCAAGGATTCCACTCTACTAGATTACACCCCTACTTTTGTAGTTGTTGCTTGGAAAACCTTATTCCCCTATTTGACACATGTTGTAAACCCCTTAGATTTACTTTAATTTCTCTGATAATATCCTATTCCTACAATTGTTTAGAACACACCTTTCACTTTGTAATTGAATTCTATATTGTATCACTCCTTGTGGGATCGACCCAAACTCTTTGTTGGATTTATACTAGATTGCGATCGCCTACACTTAGTATTGGATGAAGTGTGAGCATTATCAAAAATGGTGCCGCTGTCTGGAAGTACTGTTTAGAATTCTCTTATTGAAGTACAACTGTGATCTAATCTTGTTTTTAGTTGAATTGACTTACTTTACTTTGAGTTTGTGGTTAGCTGTTTGCTAGCAGGTGACAAGATGAGTGTCAATGAAAGCAACGTAAGCCAATTTGGCCACCAAGATGACATTGGTAACTTGAATAATGTCAATGAAGCTTAATTTGGTAGCGTAGGTACTATTCGCTTACTTCCGATCGTGGTATATGCTACATTCCATGTGACAAGCACGATGCTACAACTATTGCAAATGAAAGGTGTATTCGGAGGGCTGGATCATGAGGATCCCCATGAACATATTCGAAACTTTGTGGATGTATGTGGTCCATTCTCACTCAAGAATATCTCACAAAAATTGGTCTGGCTCTGGTTGTTCCCTTTTTCTTTGATGGGGGAAGGATCAAGTGGTTAGCAGATCTACTGAGGGAATCCATTGCATCTTGGGAAGAACTTACCGAGGCATTCTACATAAGATTCTTCCCACCCTCGAAGATGGTGAAGTTGTGGGAAGAAATGACGGAGATTAACGGGTTTGGTACACTCAAGAGGACCAAGTGTCTCCATTGAATTTTAGGATAACAAAGGAACAAATTGATAGGGAGAAAGAGTGGGATGAAAATACTAGCAAGATGATGTCCCTAATGGAGTTGTTGAGAAAATAGGTGCTAGAAAGCATTGATGAAATCAAAGAAGTAAAAAGAGTGTCTAGACTCGAAAAGGTTTCTTGCTCGAGCTATTTAAGTCGGGTGGGAATCAAGGTTGGAACAAAGTTATTGAAGTTGAACGGAGAGGATACAATCAAGATTGGGTTGACCAAAATGACTTTTGGAAAGGAGAAGACAATAATTAGAAGTATCATATGCAAACAGGTGACAACCCAAAATCTAAGGATAGTTTAGAAAGTTTTCGAGTGGATGAATTGTTATCGCGCATTCTGGATAAGGTTGAAGAATCTGATGACATGCATAAGGAAATGAAGGCTGATGTCTCATCATTGAATAATAAGGTAAATTCTCATGCAGATGCTATTAAGCAACTTGAATGTCAAATGAGCCAACTTTCAGCCCAATTAGAACCTAAGTTATTAGAGAGGAGTGCAGATGAGTATAAGGCGAGTTCAAAGGCTGATCATGACAAAGGTTTGACAGTTGTAACACGAAGTGGGAAAATAGCAGGTGTTGATGTGAAGGTGAATGATGGGACAATTGTGAACAAGAGAAAGACACCATTGAGGTAGAGAGGTCCGCTTAAGCACCGAAGAATAACATGCCCAAAGAGGATGAAGAATGTCCAAGGCAAAGCACCACCGAAGAGTTGCAAATAGCTAAAGAAGGGGATGCATCATCTCCAAAATTAGTGCAACCGCTACACAAAATAAACCCCCCGTTCCCTCCAAGGCTAAAAAAGCGAAATAAAGATTAAAAGTTCAATAAATTTCTATCCGTGTTCAAGAAAATTTCTATAAACCTTCCTTTAGGGGAAGCGTTATTGGAGATGCCGGGATACACGAAATTCATAAAGGAGCTAGTCACTAAGAAAAGAAGCATGGATTTCGAAACCATTGAAGTTTCTCACAATTGTAGTGCCGTTATGACCAGCTATGTGATCACAAAGAAAGAAGATCTATGGGAATTTACTATCCCATGTACTATTGGTATGCTTCAGTTTGTGAAAGTGTTATGTTACTTGAGGGCGGGTATAAATTTGATGCCATACGCCATCTTCAAGCAACTTGGGCTAGGTGATCTGAAATCCACAACAATGTGGCTTCTTATGTGGGATCGTTCTATCAAACACCCTATTGGAATACTTTATGATATATTGGTGAAGGTTGATATATCTTTCCGACTGACTTTGTTATTTTGGATTGTGAGATTGATGAGGAAGTGCCTATTATTTTGGGTAGACCATTTTTGGCAACTGGAAGAGCTCTAGTGGATGTTGTAAGTGGTGAGTTAAAGTTCCGGCTAAAGGAAGAGGAGGTTACCTTTAATATGTGCAAATCAATGAAGCAACCTAGTGACATTCATGTAGTTTCAACAATTGATGTGATTGATGACGCAATGGCTAGTGTGAGTGAAATGATATATGTGGGTGAACCTCTTGCGGTTGTCCTTTCGAATTATGATGAGACCAAAGTTCAAGGGTATGATCAAGTGGTGGCTGCTCTATCGGGACTAGGTGCTCAGTCAAGAAACCCAGTGAAGCTTGATATTGATCTAAAAAATCGAGAGAGTCCCCCTGCCAAACCGTCCACGGAAGAACCTCCAAAGCTTGAGGTGAAAGCACTTCCATCTCATCTTCAGTATGTATTTTTGGGAACAAACAATGACTTACCCATCATCATTGCAGCTGACTTGCTTGAATGGCAAGTAAAATTACTTGTGCTGGTGTTAAAGCGATACATCAAGGCCATAGGTTGGACAATTGCTAATATTTTAGGTATTCCCCAGGGGATTTGCACTCATAAAATCCAATTGGACAGTGAATGCAAACCAAGTGTTAAGCATCAAAGACGGCTAATTCCATCTATGCAAGAGGTGCTAAAGAAAGAAATCATTAATTGGTTAGATGCAGGTGTAGTATATCCGATTGCGGACGAGAAATGGGTGAGTCCTGTACAATGTGTACCAAATAAAGGAGGGATCACAATAGTTCCAAAAGAAAAAGGTGAACTTGTCCCCATGAGGCCGGTTACTGGCTGGCGGGTATGCATCAATTAACGGAAATTAAATGCATAGACCCAGAGAGATCATTTCCCAATCCCGTTTATAGACCAAATGCTTGATAGGCTTGTGCGGCGTGGGTGGTATTACTTTTTGGATGGTTATTCTGGATACAACCAGATTTCCATTGCACTAGAAGACCAATAGAAGACTACTTTCCCTACAGGACATTTTCTTTCAAGAGGATGCCTTTTGGGTTATGTAATTCCCCGGTGACATTTCGATGATGTATGCTCTTTATTTTCTCCGATATGGTGGAAGACTCAATGGAAGTATTCATGGATGATTTCTCAATCGTTCGTGATTCGTTTGAAGATTGTCTTGAACATCTTGGGAAAGTACTACAAAGATGTGTAGAAACCAACCTACTTTTAAATTGGGAGAAGTGTCATTTCATGTTAAAGGAGAGAATTGTCTTGGGGCATAAAATTTCAGGAGAGGGCATATAAGTGGATCAAGATAAAGTTGAAGTCATTGCCAAACTTCCCCCTCCTATCTCGGTAAAAGGTGGATGGAGTTTTCTAGGCCATGCGGGCTTCTACAGGAGATTCATAAAGGATTTTTCCAAAGTAGCACACCCTTTTTGAAAATTGTTAGAAAGGGATTCAACTTTCAATTTTGATGATGCTTGTCTAAAGACATATTTATGCTTGAAAGAAAAGTTGGTGTCAGCCCCAATCATGGTTGCCCCTAATTGGTGTATTCTGTTTGAGCTCATGTGTGATGCTAGTGGGGTTGCTTTGCGAGCTGTCCTTGGTCGACGAAAAGGGAAGTTGTTTCACCCAACTTATTATGCAAGTAAGACACTGAATGTGGCGCAAAAGAACTATACCGTCACAGAGCAAGAATTATTGGCAATGGTGTATGCGTTTGAAAAATTCAGAGCGTATCTTTTGGGAACCAAACTGGTGGTGCATACGGGTCATGCAACCTTTAGATACTTGATGGCTAAGAAGGAAGAGAAACCAAGGTTATTAGGTGAGTCTTGTTTTTGCAAGAGTTTGATTTTGAAGTAAAAGATCGAAAGGGTTGTGAAAATCAAGTGGCAGATCATTTGTCGTGGTTAGAAATCAATACTATCGACCCCAAAAAAAGGGACATTGTGGATGAATTTCTAAATGAAACAGTGACGAGGGTAACCCAAAGCAACACCCCTTGTACATTGATCTTGCAAACCATGTAGTGTGTGGAATAATACCTAAGGATCTGAATTTCTACCAACAAAAGCTGTTCTTCTTCGATGTAAAGAAATATTTCTAGGTTGAGCCGTATCTATTCAGAGAATGTGCAGACCATATAATTAGACGATGCAGACCGGAAAATGAAATTCTCAACGCATGTCACGCTTCACTTTTTGGTGGACATCATAGCGGGGTGCGAACATCAGCAAAAGTGTTTCAAAGTGGCTATTATTATCTATCACTATACGAGTCATGCATGGCTTTGTGAAACAATACATACCTTTCCAAAAGCAAGGAGGTGTATCAAGAAAGCATGAATTACCTCTTAACCCCATCCTAGAAGTTGAGTTATTCGATGTTTTGGGAATAGATTTAATGGGTCCGTTCGTGAGTTCTTTTGGAAACAAGTACATTTTCGTGGCGGTTGATTATGTTTCCAAATGGGTGGAAGTTGTGGCATTACCCAACAATGAGGGTAAGATTGTTGTGCAATTCTTAAAGCAATATATTTTAACACAATTTGGTACCCGACGTGCTATCTTCAGTGATGGAGGATCTCATATTTGCTACCGGATGTTTACCTTATTATTGATAAAATACGGGGTCAAAAATAAAGTTTCAACTCCATATCATCCACAAACAAGCGACCAAATTGAGGTTTCAAACCGATAGATAAAAAGTAATTTGGCGAAAACTGTGAATGCAAATAGAACGGATTGGTCTCGAAAGTTGGACGATTCTCTATGGGCTTATCATACTGCGTTGAAGACACAAATCTAAAATGGGAGAAAGCTTCGACAAAGAGAGTAAATCAACTTCATGAGTTGGAGGAATTTCGATTGAGAGCGTATGAAAGTTCAGCCCTGTATAAGGAGAAAATGAAGAAGTGGCATGACGGCAAAATCATTCCGTGCGAATTCTGAGCCGGTGATTTTGTTTTTCTCTACAATTCTCTCTTGAGACATTTCCCCGATAAACTTAAATCAAAGTGGTCTGGTCCATTCAAAGTGAGTCGAGTATTTACAAATGGGGCAATCGAAGTGGAAATTAAAGATGGATCAACTTTCTAGGTGAATGGGTGGCATCTGAAACTCTATTTTTAAAAATGTCATGAGACTACGGTAATTGAATTGGTGTATTTGGAAGATGCGTGAATGAATTTCCACGTCATAACACGACGCTAATAAGGCACTTCTTGGGAGGCAACCCAAGCTTTAGTTATTTTCGAATAATGTGTGTTGGATGTGCAGGGATAGGTGATTGTGCGATGGTACTACCATTTCGGTGGTAGCAATTTGGTTCACCTTTTGCACGTGACGGGAGGACCATTGTCCTGGAATATTTGGCAAAGCTGCCAGTCTGATCAGCGATGCTCCGATGAGGTTCGGCGAGCTCGACTTCTATTGCCTTCTGATAATTTCTGAAGGGCATGTGTTTTGGAATATTCGGTGACGCTGCCACTGTTCGGAGGTCGCCAATGGGGTTCGACGAGCTCGACTTCGACCACCCTTTGGTCACATTTGCAGGGCCAGTGTTCTGTAAATTTTAGCGAGCCACATGCAGTTCGATGGTTCACTGAGTGGTTCGGCGATCTCTAACAAGCTTCACCGATGGGAATCATAGTGAAGAATTCTTTCACAACCCAGAGGTACCCTAGATGTAACAAGTGTATAAGACCCCGAGATGGCTCATACAAAGCCACTTAGCATATCATAACATAATGTAATAGAAAAGGTGTGAGAATTTAAAACTCTTAAATACAATCAAAGTCTTTTATAAAATGAGCGGAAGTCTAATACCATAGTCTCAAACAATCTAAAACAACATGATTAATGTTTTGGGATGCAACCCATACAATAGTTCAAGTCATGAAATGAAAGACATAAGAGAAAAGAGTGATCACATCCTCGAACACAATGAGGACTCACCAAATCGTCAATTCCTTGATCAACAAGAGAGCTAGCCACGAGTGTAAGAATCTATGTCGCCGTACGCTACATTTGATAAGAGTGTAGGCAAGAGTATGCGTTAGTACAATTAAGTACTAAATATGATAGATAGCATTAACAACATAAACATGGTTAGTCAATATAAACCATAAGCATAATCATGCACATATATCAATATCATAATAAAAAAGGAATACTTCTAAAGCAACCTTACTCATCCTTAGTCATGACTTGGGTCATCACATCTTAGTCAGCTTACCTTATGGAAGGTACTTCACACAACAATCCAAGCTATTCATATCTTCATAAGATAATTTACATTAGTTTATACTTACTTTTAAAGAGATGGGATTCGCCTCATTGCCTAACTTACAAAGGTTAACGGTATTCGCCTCTCACCTTACTTACTTTTAGATCATGGGTACTCGCCTCCACAATCACATCATATGACAAGGCTACTCTCCTCCACATCATTTCATAAGGAGCATGGGTACTCGCCTCTATGTCCATTCATCATAGTAGGAACGTGGGGACTCACCTCATGTTCAATTCTAAGGAGTATGGAAATGACCTCATATCCTTGCATATGGAGGTCAAGGGTAGTCCCCTCTAGCCTTACCATTCATTTATCATTTTAGTTTATATTCCTATTAGGTGAGCAATCCTTTCAAACATAGAATTATTCATGTGAGAAAGCCTTTTATGTATACATTAACAATAAAACAATTCATGTGGGAAGTATCCCTTCCTCAACAATCACATCAATTACTAACAATTCACATCATAAGCTTTACACTCAAAGCCCTAGATCTCATGATCATCATCTAAGCTTCATTCTGAAGCAATTATAATCATATTTGATATATCCTATATGGACAAGCCTAAACCCATAAAGTTCCCCTTCATGGCATCAACCCATTTATATCAATTCTAGGTCAAATCATGGAATAGGCATGGATACATGTAATTTCATCCTAAAAACATGCAATTCTATCAGTTTAATCATAAACAACCATAATCCACTCAATTGGGTCAACATTAATGATAGCCCACAACATTGGAAGAAACCCTAGCTAGAATTGGAGAATTCTTTTTCTAAATTGTAGAATTCTAGGGGACTCCATGGGAAGAAGGATCCCATGGATGAAAAGCCATCATACCTTAATTACAAATCCCTCACAAGCTTGAAGATTGGAGACCTTGAACTTGACCTAGCTTCCTCTTCTTCCTTCTTCTTCTTCCTTCTAGAGAGAATTTTTTAGAGGAGTTTTGGGAATTATTTTGGGATTTGAGAGCATGATTTAATTGAGTGAGTTTAGGGGTCTAAAATCATTATATATGTGGTCTAAGTTTAGTCAAAACGACACCACTTAATTCTAATTAAAACCAGAAAAGACCCATAAATCCTCAACTTAACCATTCCATAGACCACCAATGAGACCACCTCGATGGACCGTGGATGGACCCACAGTCCATCCTGGTCAAGCGTGGTTTGTAGTCTGGGACTTGGTTTTCTGGACCTTGACCCGCGACTCCCTAACCACGGACTGTGGACCCATCCACAGGATGTGGATCATGGCCGTGGTTCACTCCCTTAGGCAGTTTCCAGGGTCTCGATTTACAGAGCTCACCCACGTGGCGTGGGTCAACCACGGGGTATGGTTTGCCCTCGTGGGTGACTCCTAGAAGTCCTAATATTTGCTAAGCCTTCCTATTTTGTGTACAGGGTGTTACATTATTCCCCCCTTGGGATCATTCGTCCTCGAATGAGATTCTAAGCATGTTTCTATACGGAAATACTCAAGACTAGAATCCCATCATGCATACAACTCATCTAAATGCACACAACCAAGGAGGAACTTCATTTCCAAGCTAAACATACTGAATGCACTAGATAGAAGTAGGAACTACATCTAACAACCCAATATGCATGAAACTTTTACATTTCTTACTTCAAGGAGGAACTTACCTTCTCCAAACTCAAAAGCAATGCTCAACACAATCTCATGGAGCTCATATGCAATTTAATCTCAAAAAGCACATATTCTAGGAGGAAATCTCCACTCAAAGTCAAGGCATGTTCAACAACTTATCTCATGAAGTCTATTAGCAACTCATACTCAATACTCAAAAACATGAGGAAAATACAACATAAAAGCCATTTCTTTCATGACTTAAGCAATTCATGAACATGCATAATCATAATGAGATCATAGAAACACACATAAAACACACATGACTTCAAACATAAGCAAACCAAGAGGAACTCATTAACTCAAGCTAGAATAAGAGGAAAAAGGTGAGGATTATGGGACATCATATTGGCGTCGGCCTCCCAACTAACATCCTCAACTAAGTGGTTTCTCCACTAAACCTTCACGGAAGCTATTTCCTTGTTTCTCAATCTCTTAACATGCCAGTCTAGAATCTCAACTGGAACTTCTTCAAAAGAGAGATTTTCATCAACTCCTAACCGTTCAAGGGAAAGTATAGATGTTGGATCTCCAACACACTTCTTAAGCATAGAGACATGGAAAGCGGTATGCACCATTGCCAACTCATTTCAAAAATCAAGTTCATACGTAACTTTACCAATACGTCTCAAGATTTGATATGGGCCTACATACCGGGGACTAAGCTTCCCTTTCTTGCCAAATCTCATCACATCCTTCATGGGTGAGATTTTCAAATAGATCCAATCACTAACCTCAAACTCTAGGTCTCTTCTTCTAACATCGGCATAGGACTTTTGTTGGCTTTGAGTGGTTCTCAACCTCTCTCTAATGAGCCGGACTTTCTCCATAGCCTCATGAACTAATTCGGGTCCAATCAAAGAAACTTCACCTACTTCAAACCACCTTATATGAGATCTATACCTCCTACCATAAAGAGCTTCAAAGGGGCCCATACCATTACTATAATGGTAGCTATTATTATAAGCGGACTCTATGAACGGATAGTGATCATCCCAACTTCCCTTGAAATCGATGACACATGCTTTCAATATATCCTTTAAAGTTTGGATGGTTTGCTCCATTTTCTCCTCGGTTTGTGGGTGATAAGCTGTGCTAAGCTTAACCTTGGTGCCGAGACCATTTTGGAAGGATTTCCGAAGCTGAGAAGTAAACAAATTACCTCTATCGGAGATAATGGACAATGGCACACCATATATTCTTACCATTTCTGTCAAATACAACTTGGCATAATCTTCCGCCAAATAAGAAACCTTGACGGGAAGGAAATGTGCTTATTTTGTCATCCGATCTACAACCACCCAAATAGAGTCATGTTGCCTCCGAGTGCGAGGCAAACCAACTATAAAGTCAATACTTACGTCTTCCCACTTCCAAGTGGGAATGCTAATATCTTGAGCTAAACCTCCCGATTTTTGATGCTCAACCTTTACTTGTTGACAGTTCGGACATTTAGCCACAAATACTGCAATATCCTTCTTCATCCCATTCCACCGATAGACTTCCCGTAAATCATGATATATCTTGGTGGCTCTCGGGTGAATAGAATATCGCGACCTATGGGCTTCTACCAAAATTTGTTCCCTTAGCTTATTAACATTTGGAACACATAATCTACGTGGGTATCTAAGTTCCCCATCTCCCCCTTGGGAGAAAGCCTCAACGGACTTCTTGAGTACCACTTCTTTCAATTCCATCAAAGTCGGAACAAAACACTTCTTGGCTTTCAACTCATTTACAAGAGATGATTTAGAACCATTATGGACCATGACACCACCTCTGTCAGAATCTACCAATCGAACACCCGATCAGGACAATCTATGCACATTTCGTGCCAACTCTTTTCTATCATCATAAACATGTGCCACACTATCCATCGACAACCTACTAAGAGCATCCGCTATATTTGCCTTTCCGAGGGGGATAAAGAACACTCATATCATAGTCCTTCAACAATTCCAACCACCTTCTTTGGAAAATATTTAGATCTCTTTGGGTAAACACATATTGTAAACTCTTATGGTCGGTGAAAATATCAACATGCACCCCATACAAATAATGCCTCCAAATCTTTAAGGCAAATACCACCGCCGCTAACTCAAGGTCATGGGTAAGATAGTTCTTCTCATGAACTTTTAGTTGCCTTAAAGCATAGGCAATCACCTTACCATTTTTCATAAGCACACATCCCAACCTAACTCTAGAGGCGTCATAATAAACAACAAAGCTATCTGTACCTTCTGGTAAGGTTAACACCGGAGCTGAAATAAGTCTATCTTTCAACTCTTGGAAAATTTTCTCACAAGAATCCGACCATAAACGTGGCCTTTTTTTGAGTCAAATCCGTCAAAGGAGAAGCAATAGAGGAAAACCCCTTAACAAACCCTCTATAATAACCGGCCAAACCCAAGAAGCTTCTAATATCTGCCGGTGATATAGGTCTAGGCCAACTCTTGACCACATCTGGCTTAATTGGATCTACCTCAATACCTTTTCTTGAAATAATATGGCCTAAGAAAGCCGCGAACCTCAACCAAAATTCACATTTTCTAAACTTCACATAAAGGTGTTGGGCCTTGAGGATTTGCAATACGATCGTCAAATGATAAATATGCTCATTCTCACTTCTTGAATATATCAAAATATCATCAATAAATACTATCACAAACATGCCAAGATATTGTTAGAATACTCTATTCATCAAGTCCATGAACGCGGCCGGAGAGTTAGTCAAACCAAAGGACATAACTAAGATTTTATAATGACCATATTGGGTTCTAAAACCCATTTTTGGAATATCATCCTCTTTCACCCTCAATTGGTGATAACCCGACCAAAGATCAATTTTAGAGAAATACCTTGCCCCTTGGAGTTGGTAATAGAAATCATCTATCCTTGGAAGAGGATACTAAATCCTAATGGTCACGTTATTCAATTGTCGATAATCAATACACATATGAAGGGACCCATCTTTCTTCTTAACAAACAAAACTGAAGCACCCCATGGCGAGATTCTCGATCGAATAAAACTCTTGTCCAATAAGTCCTTTAACTGTTCCTTCAACTTCTTAAGTTCCATTGGAGCCATTCTATAAGGAGGAATAGAAATATGATGGTTTCGGGGTGAAGGTCAATCCCGAAGTCTATTTCCATTTCAAGAGGAATGCCGGGCAAATCATTAGGGAAAACTTCTGGAAACTCTTTTACAACCCAGACCGACTCAAGAATAGGAGTTTCGGACTCCACATCCCTCATCCTCACTATACGGTAGACAGAACCCTTTGAAATCATTTTCCTAGCTTTAAGGTAAGAAACAAATTGACCTCTAGGCATAGATTTTCCCTCCTTCTACTCAAGGATAGGCTCATTTGGAAACTAAAACTTGACCACTCTAGTCCAACAATCAATAGATGAATAACAAAAATGTAACCAATCCATCCCAAGTATGACATCAAAGTCTATCATATCAAGCTCTACCAAATTTATTAGAGTGACTATATGGGACAAGGAAATGGGACATCTCCTATAGACTCTTCTATGCACCACAGAATCACCAACCGAGGTAGAAACATAAAAAGGTTCTAATAACAAATCAGGGAGCACATCAAACCTCATAGATATATATGGAGTCACAAATGATAAAATTGCCCCTGGATAAAGTAAAGCATAAACATCTATATCAAAAACTTTTAACATACCAAGTATCTCCCACATTTTTAGAACCAAAGGACAATTCCTTATCTTGTGATCCATCTTACCACACCCAAAGCAACCATTGGAACCCGCTAGGCACTTACCCTCATGGTTTCTCCCACTTTTAGCACAAGTAGTCATGGAGGACTTACTACTATCTTCTTGAGCCTTAGTGTTAGACACTCCTTTATTTTTTGGCCTTGGAGGAGCATTTGAAGAACCTTGCCTGGAGAACTTTTGCCGAAACCTTGAATGACCCCGTCCACTTGACCTAGAATATGAATAGTTACCATCATCCACTCTTTCTCTCTTTGCCTCCCTAGATCTTTCCTTGAGCTTTTCTTCCTCAAATTGTTGGGAAAGAACCGTAAGGTGAGAAATGTCCACGTCATGGACAAGCATAGCGGTGCGGCATTCTTTGACAACCAAGTCGGACACTCCCGACACAAACTTACTCATCTTTGTCTTATGATCTGCCACAATAGAAGGAGCATACTTAGATAATTGAGTGAACCTTAAAGCGTATTTATTCCCTTACACTCATATTTTCTTGCCTAAGGTTGATGAACTCAAGTACCTTGGCTTATCTCATCTCTAGATGGAAGAATTGATCAAGAAATGCACTTTTGAACCTTTCCAACTCCATAGGACCCACTTCCACCGGCCTTGCCTCTTTCCATTGATTAAACCAAATCTGAGCAACTCCTTTGAGTTGGTAAGAGGCTAGCTCCGCCTTCTCTACCGGGGTCACTTTATAATAACAAGTATCTTGTAGACCTTGTTGATAAACTCTTGAGGGTCTTCCTCCACTTTGGAGCCATAAAATTCTGGAGGATTTATCCTTGTAAAATCCCTCACTCTAGCCACCGCCGTACCTAAGCTTGGGTTCGCGGGGACTACCACCTCTCTATTGTCTTGTTCCATCATGGTTTGAGCCAACACTTGGAAAACCGACCTAAACTCTGCATTTGTCACATTCTCATTCAACTAGTCAATCAGAGCATGAAGAGGAACCGCTTGCTCAACATTTCCTTCCTCCAACCTTCTAGCATTAGCCCTTCTACTAGACATATATTGAAAACCATTGGGTAAGGATTAGGAGAAAGACTTATAGAGTTAAACTCCATGGTACGACTTAGAGAAGTGAAGTTTCCTAAACATCTAATAGCCTCTCATTAATAAATGTTGCGCGATTCACACTTATGAACAAGACTCTACTAGACGCGGTTTGAGACATCCTAGAACCATTCTACACCTTGTGCTCTGATTACCAAGTTTGTCACGACCCAGGGGTACCCCCTAGATGAAATAAGACATATAAGACCCCAAGAGGCCTCATACAAGCCACTTAGCATATCATAACATAAAGTAATAGAAAAGGTGCAGGAATTTAAAACATTTCAATACAATCAAAGTCTTTTATAAAACGAGCGAAAGTCTAATACTGTAGTCTCAAACCATCTAAAACAAAATGAAAAAAGTCTTGTGACGCAGCCCATACAATAGTCCAAGTAATGAAATGAAAGATATAAGAGAAAAGGGTGATCACATCCTCGAACACAATAAGGACATACCAAATCTTCACTTCCTTGATCAACAAGAGAGCTAGCCACGAGTGTGAGAATCTATGCCGCTGGACCCAACATTTGATAAGAATGTAGGCAAGAGTATGCGTTAGTACAATTAAGGATTAAATAAAATAGCTAGAATAAACAATATAAACATCATGGTTAGTCAATATAAACCATAAGCATAATCATGCACACACATCAATATCATTCATGTGAGAAAGCCTTTCACGTACATACATTCATAATTAAGCCATTCATGTGGGAAGTATCCCTTCCTCAACAATAACATCAATTACTAACAATTCACATCATAAGCTTTACTCTCAAGTCCCTAGATCTCATGATCATCATCTAAGCTTCATTCTCAAGCAATTCTAATCACATTTGATCTATCCTATAAGGACTAGCCCAAACCCACAAAGTATCCCTTCATGGCATCAACCCGCTTATATAAATTCTAGGTCAAATAATGGAATAGGCATGGATACATATAAATTCATCCTAAAAACATGTAATTCTATCAATTCAATAATAAACAACTATAATCCACTCAATTGGATCATTATTCATCATAACCCACAACATTGGAAGTAACCCTAGCTAGAATATGGGAATTTTTTTTCTAAATTATGGAATTATAGGGGACTCCATGGGAGGAAGGATCCCTTGGATGGAAAGCCATAATACCTTGATTAAAAAGCCCTCACAATCTTGAAGATTGGAGACCTTGAACTTGACCTAGCTTCCTCTTCTTCCTTCTTCTAGAAAGAGAATTTTTTAAAGGAGTTTTGGGAATTCTTTTGTGATTTGAGATAATTTCTTAATTGAGTGAGTTTAGGGGTCTAAAATCCTTATATAGGTGGTATAAGTTTAGTCAAAATAACAACACATAATTCTAATTAAAACCGAAAAAAACCTATAAGTCCTCAACTTAACCGTCCCACAGGCCCACCAAGGAGACCACGTTGACGGACCATGGTTGGACCTACGGTCCGTCCTAGTCAAGCGTGGTTTGTGGTTTGGGACTTGGTTTTCTGGACCTTGACCCACGACTTCCTAACCACGGACCGTGGACCCATCCA
>JAJOOE010009913.1:0-5000 GCA_036250405.1 Solanum raphanifolium | reverse complement strand
CACCGGTGTTATTTGTGAAGAAGAAGGATGGATCTCTTTGTATGTCTATTCATTACCGACAATTAAATAAGGTGACCATTAAGAACAAGTATCCACTCCCTAGGATTGATGACTTATTTGATCAACTTCAAGGAGCGAGTTACTTTTCAAAAATTGATTTGAGGTCGGGTTATCACCAACTTAGGGTGAGAGGTGTTGATGTTTCGAAAATAGCCTTCCGAACAAGATATGGTCATTTTGAGTTCTTAGTGATGTCCTTTGGTCTTACAAATGCCCCGGCGGCTTTCATGGACCTTATGAATCATGTGTTTAGAAATTATGTAGACACATTTGTTATTGTATTTATTGATGACATCTTGATATACTCTAAAAGTGACGATGATCACATGAATCATTTGAGGATAGTATTATAAGTCCTCAAGGATCACCAACTCTATGCTAAGTTTAGCAAGTGCAAGTTTTGGCTAAGATCGGTTGCTTTCCTTGGCCACATTGTTTCTAGTGAGGGTATAGAAGTTGATCCAAAGAAAACCGATGCGGTCAAAAGTTGGCCTAGACCTTTGAGTCCTTTCGACATCCAAAGTTTTTTGGGTATGGCCGGTCGGTTACTACTAGAGGTTTGTTGAGGGATTTTCATCTATTGCATCTCCATTAACGGACTTAACTCAAAAGAAGTCCAAGTTCAGATGGTCGGAATCTTGTGAAAAGAGCTTCCAATTGTTGAAAGATAAGCATACCTCCGCTCCGATTTTGACCTTACCGGAGGGCACCGAAGGGTTTGTAGTATATTGTGACGCTTCCTGAGTGGGTTTGGGTTGTGTCCTCATGCAGCATGGTAAGGTTATAGCTTATGCCTCGATACAACTCAAGGTGCATGAGAAGAATTATCCAACTCATGACCTTGAGCTAGCAGCCATAGTCTTTGCTTTAAAGATTTGGAGACACTATCTCTATGGGGTACATGTGAATGTGTTTACTGACCACAAGAGTCTTCAATATGGTTTTAGCCAAAAAGAATTGAATCTCTGACAAAGAAGGTGGTTGGAACTCTTGAAAGATTATGATATGAGTGTCTTTTACCACCCCGGAAAAGCAAATGTGGTTGCAGATGCTTTGAGTCGTGTATATATGGGTAGTGTGTCAATATGGAAGAAGAGAAAAAGGAGTTAGCCCGTGATGTACATAGGCTTGCCCGTTTGGGTGTCCGACTTGAAGATTCCTCAAAAGGAGGTGTCATGGTCCGTCATAATTCCAAGTCATCGGTTGTTGTTGACGTGAAGTCTAAGCAACATCTTGACCCTATTTTGATGGAACTAAAAGAGTCGGTTCTCAACAAAGCAATAGAAACTTTATCTCAAGGAGAAGATGGGGTGCTTAGGCCCCAAGGGAGGTTATGTGTTCCGGATGCGGATGGCCTAAGAGGGACAATATTAGAGGAGGTCCATGGGTCCCGATACTTCATCCATCCGGGAGACACCAAAATGTATCGTGACTTACGTGAGATTTATTGGTGGAACGGAATGAAAAAGACATAGCAAGTTTTGTGGCTAGGTGCTCAAATTCCCAACAAGTCAAAGCCGAGCACCAAGGACCGAGAGGTCTTACTCAAGATATTGATACCCCCACTTGGAAGTGGGAAGAGGTCAATCTGGACTTCGTGGTAGGTTTGCTTCGAACCCATAGGCAACATGACTCCACTTGGGTCATTGTGGATAAATTGACTAAATCAGCCCATTTCCTTCCCGTCAAGGTATCTTATTCGGTGGAAGATTATGCTATGTTGTACATTAAGGAGATTGTGAAGTTGCATGGGGTCCCGTTGTCAATTATTTCGGATAGAGGTGCCCAATTTACTTCCTATTTTTGGAGGTCTTTCCAAAGTGGGCTTGGTACTCAAGTGAAACTTAGTACCGCATTTCACCCTCAAACGGATGGTCAAGCGGAACGCACCATCCAAACCCTAGAGGACATGTTGAGAGCATGTGTCATTAACTTCAAAGGTAATTGGGATGACCACCTACCTTTGATAGAATTTTCCTACAATAATAGCTACCACTCGAGTATTGTTGTGGCACCCTTTGAAGCACTTTATGGTAGAAGGTGTCGATCTCTGGTTGGGTGGCTTGAAGTGGGTGAATTTGCTCTTCTTGGTCCCGAGGTAGTCTATGAGGCTACGGAAAAAGTTTGACTTATAAGGGATAGGTTGAAAACGGCTCATAGATGGCAAAAGTCTTATGCCAATAATAGAAAGAGGGATCTTGAATTTGAAGAAGGTGATTGGGTCTACTTGAAAATCTCACCCAAGAAAGGGGTAATGAGGTTTGGTAAGAAGGGTAAGCTTAACCCCGGTATGTTGGGCCTTATGAGATCTTGAAGCGTGTCGAAAAAGTCGCTTATGAGTTGAAATTGCCCATCAAATTGGCCCCGGTTCACCCGGTGTTCCATATTTCTATGTTAAAGAAGTGTATAGGTGACCTGGTGTCCATTCTCCCTCTAGAAGGTTTAGGGGTGAATGAGAACCTTTCTTATGAAGAGGTTCCGGTCGAAATCTTAGATCGTCAAGTTAAGAAGTTGAGGAATAATTGCCTCCGTAAAAGTCCTATGGAGAAACCACCTAGTTGAGGGTGCAAAATGGGAGGCTGAGGCCGACATGAAGTCCTGCTACCCTAATCTTTTTCCTCCTACTCCTAGCCAAAGTTGAGGTTAGTAGTCTCTCTTAATTTGGTATAAATTGAAAATCATGCGTGTTGATGATTATGACATGATTTTCTTGTATGTGCATATTTTTGTGAAAATTCATGCTTAAGTTGTATTTTAAGTTTTCATGAATTTTGTTTCTCATGGTTGAAATTGCACCCATAGATGTTGTGTGATGTTGTCTTCATGACAGTTGTAATGAAGCATGCTTGATGTTATCTTGTTAAAGAAATGACTTGTTTATTGCTTAATACATATGTTGATGCTCATTGAATATGGAGAAGGTAGTTCCTCCTATACTTATGTGAAGTAAAGAGTTTTGAGCATAACGATGTTGTGGATTAAATTCCTATATGATATGATGATATGAAGTTGTTGATGTGATTGGTTGTTGTGCTGCTTGTTTGAGTCATTGTCTCCCTAGAAAGAAGTCCAAGTGATATTCGGGGACAAATGTTCCTAAAGGGGGGATATTGTAACACCCCAGAAATTCTATGACTTAAGACAGAGCCTCACCTCATGAATAATGACTTAGAAATATTTAAAATGATGTTTCTAAACCTAAATTAATGCAATTGACTTGGTTTTGGGCAGGTATGGGAGTGTCGTATGATGGTATAATCTTGTACAAAGGTTTAAATTGGGCAAATATATGTTTTTAGGGTCAAAACGTTCGAATCCGAAATCCCGGGGCCACCCTAAGGGTCCCCGAGGAGGACCCCAACCTTGGCCAAGCAAGCTGCCAAGGCAGCTTGCAAATTGCACTTGGAGGGAATAGGACCGCGTCGCGGACTAGCTCCCCCAAGGAGAAAAAATTAGTTTGCGATGTGGTCGTGTCGTGGACTCTACTGTCTAGAAATTCAAAAATTGATTTTTACCTCATTAAAGAGTCCAACTAAGTGAGGGGTATTTAGGGTACTTTAGGGAACGTGTATATAATGATTTTAAAGTCAATTTACCTCACTTTTATCAATCAAACACAAAATCCCAAAGATCAAAACCTAAAGTTCCTCCTTCTCTCTACTCTCTCTCTCTTCTCAAGAACTCCATTGAAGAAGATTGGAGCTTCAAGAAGAAGACCAACTCTCCAAGGTTGCAACTCAGATTTTCGTGGTTAATTTGTCAATAAGGTATGGTTGCTTATCACTCTTGGGATTCCTTTCCCCAAGAGGCCCTTCAAAATGAATTTCAAAATCTCCAATTTCTAGGTTTCAATCCAAAAACGTGGGTCTTCTTTCTAAAGTGAAATTGATGTTATAAACTGACTTTGATTGATCTTATATGAACAATTATGGATGAATTTATGTTGTATTGGTGGTTTCTTGAACATTTCCCCATGAGACCCATGTTTCTCCTTCTTTTCCTAATTCTAACCCTAGTTTTTGTTGGATATTGATTGAAGGCTATGAATTGAATGTGATGTTATGTACTTCATGTTTGTATGATGATTCTACCCTCGGTTATGTATAATCTCTATGAAATTAGGGCTGAGTCTTTGAATGAATCCTTGAAGGCTATGAAGGGAATATGTCAATTGTTTATATTGATGTTGATTATGTTATTACTTCATGAATTACCTTGTATTATGTATTGGTTATGAATTGTTTGGTAATTGAAGTATGGATGTCCCATGAAGGGAAAGAAGGTATGAAGGTTGGTTCTTCTTTGAACTCAAGTATGAAAGGTGAATTACTTAGATTGTAATGATGATATACCTAATGTGTTGTTGTGGTGTTGATGACCTAGTTTCCTCATCCTTAACCCTCTACACTTGAATTAGCTATGAAGTATGTATGTATATTATTATATGATTTCTATATGATTGAAAGGTAGTTCTCATGATTATAATGTAATCTAAAGTGAAAGGTTTACTCACTTGCTAAGTGTTTCTAAGGTGAAAGGATTGTTACTCACTTATGAACACATATGAACTATTATTGTAAGATGTCTACATAAGAGTCTAGTAAAGGCTAATGTGAACTTATGTGATGACTAAAGATGATTACAAAATGGAATTAGATGTTTAGCACCGAAAGGGCATGTAAATGAGATGGGGGTCTCACGGTTAGTAAGTCCGGCTCCCCACATGGGTTTTCTCATGTTTAGCAAGTCCGGATTACCCATGGTATGTGTTGTCTCATGGAATGGACACCCCCACGTTTAGTAAGTTAGGGTTTCTAGAAGCACTCTCCTTGACCCTTAACTATGTGCCCACATAGGACTCTAGCTTAGTGGATCCACCTAGATAGCTATGTACGAATGGTTACACCTTAGGCAAGTGTTAACCCTCTCTTTTCGGTGTG
>JAJOOE010009912.1:0-54612 GCA_036250405.1 Solanum raphanifolium | reverse complement strand
CCCCCCCCCCCCCCCGCCCCCAAAAGAGATTGTAAATTTGGCTCAGTGACTTCACATTTTCAAAGCATTTTTGTAATCGTCTTCACTTCTTCTCAAGTTCTTTTCATTCTTTTCCATTTGCGAACTCAAACTTTGACTTTTCACTCATTTTAGTTGGAATCCCCTTTGTTTTATCACTTCTCTTTTTCATTTTCATTTTTCAAAGCATTTTCATCACAGTGATCTTTTCCCTTTTTATTGTAAAGGGGGGTTCCTTCTTTTTGTAACAAACTTCAAAGTTGAGTTTCATTTTATATTCTTTTCCCTTCACTTGGATTTCATTCCTCCTTCATTTACACACACCCAACTTAGGCTTTTGGCCTAATTTGTCTATTCAAACATAACGTAAGCATCAAAAAGGATTTTGGGTGAGAAGGTATGGAAATTTGGTTCAAGAGGCTTTCGTTTGGTTTTGTCAACAAAGTTTAGTCTCAAATAGTGCAAAAATGGATGCACACCCTTAGAAGGTGACTTCACAAAGGATAATGAAAATTTTGGTTCTGTCTTTAAATTTTTGCCCAAGATCACGCCTTGCATTTACCAAAGTTTATAAAATTAAACTAATAAGGAGAATTATAAGATTCCACCCACAAGGTTTCAAGTAATATCTCACCACACATGGCACTTCAAAATACACTAATTTAGCACAACCCAAAAAGATCAAAAATGTATGTGCATGTTCATGGCAAGGATCACATCAAAACACAACTAGTCAATAAAAGATTTAAAGAGATCGCTCAAAAACTATATATCATGCTCATCATGAGTACTATTCAAGACATCAATATTGAACACAATCGATCCTCGAACCATTATCAATGAAAACTCAAGCATTTCACAATTTTTAAAGTTCATGGGGTAGTTACAAAATTGAGAGAAAATGAATGAGGCACAAGAGATATACTAAACCAAATGAAACACTCTAATATAAACAAAAGTAAACTAATACAAGCATCCAAAACTAAAAATTAACAAAATACAAAGCAAAAGGGGAATATTGACTCAAAGTCCCTGACCCCATAAAAAGAAATGCATAGTGTCCTCAACGAAAAAAATAATAAAGTACATGAGGCTTAGTAAAAAGGTCCCACTGAGAGGCTAAGTCTTTGGAGCACTCTCATCTGGAGTCTCTAGAGGGGAATAATCACCCAGGGCTTCAATGCCCTACAATCAAATCACATGAGGTAGCAGTGTAGTATCATCAGGAGCATCAGTGCCTATCACAATATTAGGAGCAACCGCGGAGTTTGAAGAGACTCCACTAGTACTAACTGCTGAAGTCTCCCGAAAGGATCTCTCCAGGGTGGCCTGAACAATCACCTCCTCAGTCTCCTACAGCTTTATAAGTGTCTACGCAATCCCATGCTCATCCTCATCTTTCTTCTCGGCCAAATCATCATCGGCCTTCTCAGCATCAATACTAACATCATCAACACTCGTAGCTAACTAAGTCTGCACACTAGAAGTAGACTCACTGTTGGGCATTGTCGGTGGAACAGAGTCTAGTGCATTGGGAACGTCTCCCCTTATCATCAAAATATTAGTAGACCATAGTTGGTCTATATCTGCTCACAAGGTAGCAAGCTCACCCCTCATGGTATATAGTACACCGAAATTACCCTCGGTTATATCTCAGGTCTCTAATTTAGTAGTGAGGTTGTCCAACCTCACACTATTAGCCTAAATAAGCCCCTAACACCTAGTCACCCTCACCTTCAAAGAGTCCAATTCCCTCTCAATCGCCCTATCAATCAGCCCGGTCATATCATTTTCAACCCTAGTGGCTCTAACATCTGCAAACCAGGAAAGACTGCCTATTTAATAGACTAAGTCCTGGGTCAAGGGTGATAGGTAGTAGGAGTGGAGGTAGGCATAGTAGCATCAACAAAAACAACAGTAGGACAAGAAGTAGGAGCAGAAGATAAAGGCACAACATGGGAGGAAGATATACCTACCTACTCCACAAAAGGAGCAGGTGCGCTAGCCTCAAAAGTTTATTCAGCTAGATCAGCTATGAGCGTAGTGTCTGGTGGTGGCGGCATCCTCTGAGCCACATCCCCGTTTAAATAATCAACCTCAATCCTCCAGATGTCATTGGAGGAGGCTGCAATGAACCACACATAAATATTCCCTATAAAGGATACTCATGCGTCCTCACATAGCTTTATGATCAAGACCGAGAAAGGTAGGGAAGTTTGCTCCTGATGAGCTCTCAATAGGATCTCTTCTGCAATGATAGACCCCACATTAATGTGTTCCCGGTGAATGCTTATGCCCACTTAGACCACCTTGGGATGGTGAAGGATAGACTCATTTTTCGAGGGCAAGCCAAACTAGTACCAGACTACCACATTTAAATTGTTCTTATTTATCCGGGCACTGTCAGCCATCCAAGAAGGAGAAGTGTCAGACATAAGTTGGGCCAACCAACCCTTTAATGAATCAAGGTCATGCCGTATCTAGAGTGAAAAATATATGCCTGAAATTCTCGTATCCCCAGTGTAGTGTTGAGTGCCCTAGTATGGCATTGCACCTTTTTTCCACGCACTTCGACTTCATCAAGCGGCTTCAAACTATGCACTTCTGCTTCTATGGTAGAGACTGGGTATATGCAATATAGGATTTTTTTCACCCAAGTACGAACATTAAAGTTTTTGGGCCTAGTGAACCCCCCAAACTAATGGAATTGAATCGTTTCCCAAATTGTTGGGTGATCACTCACCACCCCTTCTATGGAGAGTCATCTCTCATTGAGAATGGTATGGTCTCTAGTTTCCTTGAGCCTATTTAGAGCTCTTGGAGTAATTACCGAGAGAACTCTGGAGGTAGTTGCTTTGGTGGCTAAAGGTTGCAACAATTTGGACCGGATGTCTGTTCTCTTCCTTACAACCCCCTTTTTGGGTTGCACACTCTCTTGGGTAGATGTTTGTGGACTGGTAGGTTGTGATCGTCGAGGAGCCTCAGATGGCTCATTGATAACCATATCCTTTTGCTTTTTCAAAAGCTGAGGAGGAGGAAGAAACTCTTCTTCAGATTTTGTATATGAAGTCACTACCTGTTTTCTCTTTGTCTTAGCCATAACTTGTAAAACACACCCATTTAAACATAAAATCGGTGAAGGTTAGTTGAAATGAAACAAACTTGAAAGCACTTTTCAAAAATACTATGAAGCTCGCCGAATGGAAAAGCGAATCACCTAACAAGATAGGCGAGCTTCAGTGAGCTCGATGAAATGGACAGTAGCAATTATCAAAGGAAACAGGCACAAAGGGCGGAGTCAATTCCAACTCGGTGATTTGCCGAGTTGGTTTCGGTGAGCTCAGACAAGTCTTCCAAAACTAACATTGCAAAATGAAAAGAAACATGCATCAAGGGCGATGTCCACTCCCACTCGGAGATTCTCCAAGTGGGTTTGGCAAACTAAGACAAGCTCGCCATATGGGATAGTGCCCAAGGTCACATATTTACTCAAGAAGGCGAGTTGGGGATTACTTGGTGATTCGCCTAGCCTCCTTGGCGAGCTAAGACAACCCCACCGAACATGAGATGTTCAACTGAGTGCCTAATGTTTACAGCTAAACTCAACATACACAACAAAAACTAGTTCCCCAACATTATTACAATCCACCTACATGCTTATCTACCCATGGGTACTCAGACTTCCCCAGATATTGCAAAGTATTGCTCAAATTGATGATTTACCCTAAAGAAAGTCGTCACTCTGTCAATCATTGGGAAAAATCATGCAATCGAGTCAACTCTGGGTTACTCATACTACACCCACCTTAAATTCAATCAAGACCCACCAAATTTACAAGTTTGATTTCAACATAACTAACACATTCAAGTTAAGCAATTTCTAGGCAAAAACAAACACAATCAATTCATGGGTATAGTTCAATACGATCATTATAGGGATACCCAATGAAATCAAACAATAACATGCATCAACTGGCTTCAAGCCCTTATACAAAACATGATTTAAAGCTCCAAATGCACAATGAAAATAAAAAACCAAACTCAACTAGAAGTTGAAATCAAAATAACAAGAGAATAGGGCTGGGTCGACTACTCTAGAAAGCAAATGCAATCCACACACTCACAAATCAAACATTAAGGACTTACAAGCACTCACATAGGGTATTGCAATAGAAAGGAAAGAAAATGGCTCAAGGATATCAAAGGGTTTTCTTTTTGAATTTGAAAAAGAACATTGGCCTTTTTATATCAAGCGCATTTGGCGGTCATGACTAATGTCGCTGAGTAGGTTCAGTGAATCACCAATTAGAGCTAAAGCTGGCCATACCTGAACGAACACCAAACTTGAATGTCGATTTAGCACACTTGATAGAGTCCACATAGTGTACTTTGGCAATTCACCGTTAGGAGTTCAGATCACCAAAACAAACAGTACACTTTTCCACATTTTAAGCTCAGAAGGCGGACAAGAATGAGTCTGCACAACTCCTTCGACAGATCACCATTTTGGTTTTGGCATCGCCTAATGTTTCTTTTTCAACATTTTAACTTCTTTTCAACCTGTACTCACAACACACATTATTGAAAGCAATAAAATAAACTTAAAGACTTGGGTTTCCTCCAAAGAAGCGTCTTATTTAACATTGTAGCACGATATAGTTTTCATTTCTTCAACATTCATTTTTTGAATTTAGGACGGTGTTACTAGGCAACGTTCCATTTTTCCTTGCATTGAGATGAGTAGTGATCTTGCATAATTGGTTCTCCAGCTGCTTGATAGATACCGAATGAGAGGTCATTGTTTGAGATAAAGTGGAGAAGAAACTTTTCAAATCCTTCAAGACTTTGTCCGACCCTTCAACTTTGTTGAGGATCCTTGAGAGCATTTCCTCGGTTCAGTTTCTTTCTTGCCTAGCTGGGTATTTTGGTCGTTGACAATCATGGGGAGGAACATATCCATCTTTGTCTGCCTTCCTATCTCTCTAATTTCCACCTCACCAATCTTTGTAACCATTATCTTGAACCTAGTTCCAACCTTGATTCCAACTTTGTCACTGATAATTCGTGTGACAACCCTCCATTTGGTTTCCCAAATATTGAACTTCCTCATTGTTTAATGCCTCAAGCTTGGCATCATCCTGGCACTGCCCACTATTAGTTCCAACCGTATTCATCGACTTAAGTGCACCTTCCATGACATGTTTAGACAACAAATTGAGTTGGGTCATCATTTTAGCCATGTTTTCATCTCGTTCATTGTCCTTCTCAATTTGTTCTTTGCTCATACTCAATTGTAGAATAGACACTTAATCTTCTTAAGTATGTCATGCTCGGTTAACTTTGGTCATGTCATCTAGCAATAAAGCAGCCATATCATACGATTGTCTCATTAATCCTCCTTGGACTAACTGATCAACCACACATTTATTGACTGAATCAAGTCTACAATAGAAGTATTGCAGTAGCAAATCATCTGGAACACCATGTGTTGGACATTGCAAAAGTAATTTGTTGAACCACAACCAAGTTTCATGTAGAGGTTCACCTCCAATGCTCTTGAAATTTTGGATTTGAGTTCTAAGTTTCACCATCTTCGAGGGGGGCAAGAATCTCTCCAAGAAAGCTTCAGTTAACTCCTCCTAAGAAATGATAGATTCATTTGGCAATTCCGCTAACCATGTTGTAGCTTCACCCGTCAAAGAGAACGGGAATAACCTCAACCTCACAAACTCTTGAGAGATGTTCTTGAACACAAATAGTCCACAAGCCTCCACAAAATCTCTAAGGTGTTCATGGGGATTTTCATGAATTAAACCCACAAAACATTCCTCTTAGTTGGAGCAATTGTAGCATTGTTCCGGTTACATGAAACACATCCCTTTCAGTTGTGGAAGGTATCCGGATGGCTCCCATAGTTTGAACAATATTCATACGCTTATCATTCAAATCACTTATGTTATCATTTTGACCATAGTGACTATCGTTTTCACTACCATAGTCACTCATTCTATTAGACAATCAAATAAGACGACAACAACAACAACAACACAAAACAACAATCTACTACAACTAAACAAATTTACAAACTAATTTCTCAATTACAATTCTCAATCACCACCCCTCGGCAGAGACGCCATTTTTTATAATGCTCAAATGTACTCTTTAAAACAAATTAAAAGTGACAGCGGTCGTCGTCAATAAAAATACCCAACGAAGAGTCGGAGTCGAATCCCATAGTGAATGGTATATCGTAGAGAATTCTTGTCAAGAAAGTTGGATTGTAAAATCATTTATTTGTAATAGTAAAAACAAGTGGGTGGATGATTACATCAATTTATTAAAAGGATTTGGTTATCAATTGTCACAATTAAACTAAATTTTTGGCAAATTCAAGAAATAACAAGCAATCTAGGGGTGCGGGGGATTGGAAATCAATGTCACGTAGGCGTAATTGTGTTTCTCTATAGTGATGAACATTCATGAATAGGCTAGGTCATCTTCATTCGATCTCATAGCACCTTGCATAGAATCTCCTTTCAGACTCATCTATATGTCAATCTAAACAACCCAATACCTTACTCTATTCTCTCTTTTGATGCACAGATAAGGCAAATAGATTCGACCCATTGTCACGACCCGAGTCTACATCCCGAAAGCAACACGGGATACTCGACCCCAAAGGGGTCTTATGCAAGCATCATAGCTCATTCATTGCATAGGTAATAGAAATAGTACAGAATTTAAAACTTTTCTTTATAAAACCATACAATCTAATCATTCAAAAACATTTAAACAGAAGCGAAAGTCTATATCTCACATGGCCATCTTAGACACAATCTTGAACAAAAATAGGGGCACGACCCTTTTACAATAGAAATCTAAAGTAGTCTACTACATGAAAAGGAAAGAAACTTCTAAAATACTTGTCCTCGATCTATAAGGACATACCCAAAATGTCTTGGAGAACTCTAATCCCAAGCTTCACTAGAGCAATGCAAATCACTTGCCGTAACCTGCACTTTTAGTAAAAACATGAAGAATAATGGGTTAGCACATAAAGTACTAAGTATGATAGCCATGCAAAAATATGCTTAAAAGGACATTTATGTTTGGAAGTCATGATATATGCCATTTTGGTAAAACTTCATGAACATTGATAAAAGAGGCATAATAGAAGCCACAACCAACATGCATGTCATACTTTTCACATTTTAACATAATTAACACATAAACCTTTACATTTACCTTAAGCCTTCACCTTAAGTAACCCTCAAGCTATACCTTGTGCAATGTATGGATAGCGTCCCATACCACCACCCACACTAAGGTACCACCTTCAGGTCACCAAAAGTGAACTCACCATTCATTCTTTCCATCTTTACACAATAAAGCATATAAGAGACATAAACATTACATAAGTCACTTCATCACATAAGACCAACATCTAAGGCAACTCTAAGTCATACTTGTGCAATGTTCAAGTAGCATCCCATACTACTACTCACACCAAGTAGTCCTTTGATGTCACCATAGACAAGGCACATCCATATACAATAAGCCATGACAAAGAAGTAACTCATACTACAATCCAAGTATATCATGCATCTTTACATTTAAGCATATTACCATATAAGTCAACCTTCTTCATTAACCTCATTTAGGACACATTCATTCATTAGTCATTAAGACTTAGAGAACTCACTATGACCCTCTCAAAGCCTACTCGTGCAATGCATGGATGGCATCCCATACTACCACCCACACTTCATATAACTCTTCAAGAAACCATAATGCACATCTCACATGATGGGAATAAACATTTAACCGACATAGACCATGAGAGCTAAATCATGGAATCCGATGTCATGAAACCCCACACTGTAAATAAGTGGACTTCTTGCCTAAGGAAAACCAATAACCTAGATTACCTGGATCCACTAGCTAGACCTATGTGGGCACATAGTTTATGGGATAGGAAGATGTTCATTGGAATCCTAGCCTAACATTGGGAGAGTTTTGATCTTACCATATCCACTAAGTTCTTAGCCTACATTCCCATAGATCATTTCATTCACATTACATTAGTGTACTAGGGAGGAATTCCATTGGCCTATCGATCCAAGATACATCATTACACAAGGAAGGAATGTTATAAGCCTATCGATCCATGGTACATTCAAGGATAGCTCTAGGGTCCTCATGAAAGGAATGTCATAAGCCTATTGATTTATGGTTCATCATTACATTCTTATACTCATGAAAGGAATGCCATAAGACTATCGATTCATGGTACATTGACTCATTAAGAAAGGAATGCCATTAGCCTATCGATTCTAGAGCCTTCATCACATTAGATCATTTATGAAAGGAATGTCTTAAGCCTATCGATTCATATCCATTAGGTCAAGACACATTCATTATAAAAGAAAAGGGTGCATAAGCCTACCAATTCTAGATTTAACATTCACATTACTTTCATTATCATTCATGAGCGTCAATTGAGAATATACTATCCACAACAACACACTTACATTCTATACATGATCATCATTCTATCATTGAAATAACATGCATATCCTTCACATCATAATCATACATAGTAATTAAACACATCCACCTTTCAAGTGGATCAACATCTCTAGGACAATTCTATTTTAATATGTAATTAGGTCATAACTTGACCTTTCAAGGCCATGAACCAACATCAACCCATAATTCCAAACTACTACAATAGAATAGGAAATTGACATGATTCAATCACTTAATTAAACATACACATCAATATTTCATCAATCTAAATCAATCTAGGCATAATCCATCAACATTCATTTATGATCAACAAACCCACTTCATAAGGCACAATTTAGGAATTCAGAGAAATCATGGGTTCATAGAGTATTTTCATCATAAACAATAAATTAAACACCAATACAATCATAATTTGTCATTTGAAACCATTTGAAAACGTTTGATGAAAGAACCCATGAAATTGAGTAAAACCCTAGATTTTTCATGCTTTGAAATCACCTTTGAATTGGCTCCTTGAATGAAAAGTTAGACAAGTATCAAGACTACCATACGTTGCTATTGATTCCCCACAAAAATCCGTTGAAAATCTTGAAGAATTTGACCTTGGGATCTTGAAGTCTTCACCTCCAATGGAGGTTTCTAGAGAAAGACTTTTGGAGGGGAGGGGAGGTTTTGATTTGGGGTTTTGAAATAATGAGATGTAAAATAGACTTTAACACTTTTATTACTCTTAAAATACCTTAATAAACTTAAAATAACCGTCCCCCAACTTATTAGGACTTGGGGTGAATTTACCAATCTACCCTACACTTGGCCGGACCATTGACAGATTGCAGGCGCAATTGACGGAGCCCCATCCACGGACCGTGGATAGGTTGACCGGAACTACTGTCCATCCATGGTTTGGGGCTGTGGCTTTCATTTGGGGGCCATGACCTACGGAGGCCATCCACGGGGTGTGGTCCCCTTCCGTAGGTCACCAAGTTTTGTCCAACTTTCTGTTTTGGGGCATCCTTGGGGGTTAGACTTAGGGTCCTCCTCAAGGACCCCTAGGGTGGTCCTTGGGGAGTCGTACCTTGATGTTTAACCCCTAAACCCCTCAACCATGACTCAGGGCAACATTTAGCCACTCATAACCCAAAACTAACTCAAAATGACACTCGTCAAGCTCTAGTTCAACATACTAGATTTTAGGGTCATTACACCCATAACCTCTACTTTTCAAGCAAGTTACATACATTAAACTTAAATTTCTAGTATCAGACTAATTACCCACTCAAATCTATCTTTTTCGAGCATCGATCGGAGATCGTAAGAAGGAATTAAGATTGCAACCTTAACCCATAAGTTAACACCATACTAATTAACCTTAATTCATGTATGAACATCAATAAAATAGCGCATAACAAAATACTCACTACATTAAATCAACACCCAACCCCATAATTGCACCCCTAGATCTTGGTGTTTTAGCCACCCATCATAAAAAGTAAAGAAATTATACCTTCCGTGAAAGCAACCATGCGTGACATGAAATTAAGCAATTATTAGCAAACCCACTTTGAATTCAACTACACTGTGTCAATTTCAAGAGCAAAGTTGAAAAATCCCAAAAACTAGGAAGTGTTCTTCACAAGGTAAAGTGTTTCTCTTCAACTTCTTTAAACTATAACTCTATCTCAAAAATTATATTCCAAAACAAACTCAAAACTCTACTTTCTTTATCTATCCTTTGGGCTATTTATAGTTTCCCAAAATTTGACACAAAACTCAGCACGCTACCCTTTGGGTGACGTTAGTCGATCTCGCCGAGCTCATTTGGCAAATTGCTAATTGTGTTTCATCTCGCCTTATTTCTCTAGGCTTTAGGTGTTTGAACCTTAGTCAGCAACCTCGTTTGATTCTGACTTTCACATTCGGTGTATTGCCGAATACCACATTAGTTTGCCTTTCAAGCCTTCAATTTTCCTCTTTGCACTGTCGTTTTCGTTGATAGTCAGCAAGGTCGCATTTCTCATTGAGCGAGTCACCTTTTCTTTCTGAGTTCACCGACCTGTCTCGATAGACACAAATGTTGTGCACTTTCACTTTGGGTGAGGTCATGCTCACTAGGTGATCCGTCTTTCTTGTTTGCCGATCATCAATATATAGTTTGCACTTCTTTTTGCATTTTTGGCAATTCTTTCAAACATTCATCCTTGCCTTGTCCATTACCCTTCACAACTGTAAATCATCAAAATAGGATAAAATCAGGTATTGAAGACACTAATTATTGAGCTAAATAGTCCTCAATTGATTGAAAATCTACCACTCATCAAAGTATATTGTCGAAGCTACTTGTGCTCAGGAACAAATGAGATCACTAGAAAGGCATTAGTTTATTGGAGAAGAATATGCCTTCCTAAATCATCAGGAGGGTTGAACATTACTAACATGAAGCTTTGAAATAAAGCAGCCATAACTAAAACATGTTGGGATGTATCTAGAAAAAAGGATAGCATTTGGATAAGATGGATTCATTCCTATTATGTGAAGCAACATCAATTTGAGAACATGCCCCAACCCTAGCAAGATAGTTGGATGGTAAAAAATATCCTAAACTCGAGAACACTACTGGGGAATGCACAACTTAATTATCATGGTAATAGGAGCATGATTAGGAAAATATATACACAATAATTGAGAGAGTTACCTAAGGTAGATTGGAAAAACATGCTACACTAGAACCCTGATAGACCAAAAGCAATCTTCATTATGTGCTTCATCTCTATAATAAGCTTCTAATAGTTGATAGGCTGAGTAAATGGGGCATATTCGTCGAGAAGAAGTGTGTAATTTGCAAGAGGGAGGACGAAACAATAGATCACCTCTTCAACGAGTATGACTATGCTAGACAACAATGGGGAAGGTTAACAAACTGAATCCCGAAACAGTGGTAGAACAATCTCAATTGCGAACATACTCTAGAGTTGATAACCAAAACCAACAAGGGGAGAAGTAAGCAGGCCAGATGGATGAAGATGATAGATGCAGAATTTGTCGACTGCATTTGGATGGAAATAAACTCTAGGATATTTGTGAAAAAAATAAATTTTGGGTAGTGTTGAGTAGAGAATTTTTTTGTATTTGTCACATTAGAGAAGATGTAGGATTAGCAAAATATTTACAACAACTTCAATTCCCATAGAGCAATTAGGGGCTTGTGTCCAATTGGAGTTTTGCTACTCCTTTATGAGGCAATGAGATATTAATTCGTGTAGTGAAGATACATCTGTCTGTGGTAGTCTTGCTAGTTTTGTAATGCTTGACTTTTTAAGTCATAAAACTTTGATAATTACCAAAAAAATAATGACATAACAGAACATTACAGTAATTTTAATTATATCATTTAATGACGCTATTTTAAGGTTAAATGATAAAATCAGCAACACATAACATTAACAACAATTTATAATGATCGACTTATGTTATTTTTAAGCCCAACACTCAAATTTTCATGTTTGTAAACCTAATTATTTTATCCCTCTTAACCATGGTATATAAAACATGTCACTATCAAAATTTAAAAGATGAGTAAACCATAACCTACTTCAAGGATGAGTGATTTCCTCGATTCCCATGCGATTTCCCTTATGTTTGGTATCCCGACAATTTAGTGAAGAATTTTGAGGAAGACTTTGTATAAACCTGCAAAGATTATTCTTCTCTCCCTTCTCTCTTGTTCCCTTTTCTCTCAAAATAAACTCTAGGACATCCTTAGAAGAATCCCAACAAAAATAGAATAAAATTGTTAATAGCCACTTAAGAAAATAGAACATAATTCTATTTTTTATAGGACATTTGCTATAGCGAAGATATTTTTTATAACAATATTTCTATTATTTTAATACTTAAAAAATAGCAATTCTTTTCTGAATGTATTAATGAAAAAAGAAATGTTACCTAGTAAACTACTTCCCGTAGTCCTTATTAAGTGAATTATTGGGGAAAAATTATAGTTCAAAAAAAATAAATTGAAGTATAAGAAAATTATTGGGAAAAGTGAATTTCTCAAAGTACAAAAAATTGTTGAGACCTTTTTCATATATTTTTTGTAACTAACGGTTGTATTTAATTACCAGTAGCAAACCATTACAATTCAAGCTGCCAACATAGCATGCTTGTTTCTTAGATGGATCACAATGTACTAGAGCTCTAACATGTCTGTATTGCTCAGTACTTTTAGCTAAGAAACTATTTCTAATACTAGGTTGAGCTCTAACAATAGTTATGTAGGCTAACTCTTTTGCCATACTTTCCACATTTCTACTCATCTTCACAAATACTTTATTGGTTCTTTCAATCCACAACCCATACACACAATTTGCCAAAATAGGTTTAAAGATTTGAGCATGTTGTGATTTCCCTTTCCCATGTTGAATACTCCATTGTAGAAACTGAACTCAATCTGCAGATGGAAAGGTTTGTCTCTAGATCCACATAAGCAATATGTTCCATAGACATATGGAGAATGGGCATTGCACAAATAGGTTCTCAATAGACACAACACACATATTGTAGGTACATCCCTATTTAGTTAGTCTATCGGTTGTTGCCAATTTCCTATGGAGCATGAGCCAAAAAATGAAGCAGGCTTTAGGTAAGTGTGGGTTTTTAAACAAAAGGCATTTCCATCCTACCCTGGGTTGGTCCCCTACTAGAAATAAGTATATTTTTCTGATCAAGCTCCCCTTCCTGCTATTACTTTGTTGCATTTGATCAACTATATTTTTATTGCACATAATCTTTCTAGTCATCCAACTCGCTTGATTATGGGGAGTCCATATATTCTGGTCCTTTATATAAAATCATGTATTCACTTTATCCATAATTTAACTATTTTACTAGCTAGGTCCCAGCACATCTTGGACATTATTACTTTTTTGCACAATTGCATATTGGGCAGTCCCATGCCTCCTACAGATTTAGGGCAACACGTTCTCTCCCAGGCTACAAGAGCATTCTTGGTAATATTCCCCTCGCCAGACCATAAATAACTTCGACATAAACCATCAATCAACTTGAAAATCTTTGCAGGTATAATAAACAATTGTGCCTAATATGATTAAATCCCAAATAGCACAGTTTGTATAAGTTGTGATCTCCCTGCATATGACAACTTCCTGGTTGTCCATGAGCTGATCTTTATCGTGATATTTTCAATGATAGGTTGCCATTATAGCACTATTAGCTTCTTTCCAGTTAGTATAGGTACTTAAAAGGCAATTCCTAGCTCAAGGCTCAAATCGTGGCATCCCTGACATGGATCTTCTAGACTACTTCTACAGAAGTCTCTACCCCATAAACAAGCAGTTACTTGATCAACTAATTCTAGGAGGGATTGCACATATTCCCTACATGATGGTGGCTCAGTTGCTAGACCACATGGCTGAAGCTGAGCGAGAGATTGAGAAAGATGTTATGCTAGCCACGCTGAGGACACATGTGGATGGATTGGCCAAGAGTGTGACGAATATTGAATCTCAGTGCAAGAAAAGGGATAAATGCGCCCCTCTTGGTGAAAGAAAGAGTTATAGGGACAAGGAAGTGGAACACATTGAGGAAATGCTCTCAACCATTCTACTCAAGTTGAGTGAGCAAGATGGACCGCTGGACGAACTGAAAGAAGACACTGAAGGCATAAAGCGCATAATTTGGTCTCACTCCAAAGCTGTCCAGCAGCTAGAAAAGCTTATGGAGCAGACATTAGCTCATGTTCATGCACAGGAAAACCAAGGGTTACATAATCATGATGTGGGTGGCTCCAACTATGAAGCTTAAAGTCTGAACTTGCGTCATGCTACAATGTTAACTAAGGCCCTGTTTGGGAGGCCACTCAAAACCCCATATTATCTTATATTTGCGTACTAGTAAAATAATAGTGTCTTAGTTTTACAGATTGAAGTGTGGTAGGTGCCAAAGAGGTGCAGAATCGCGAGCAGCAGACCCAGTTGGCGAGTCGCCGAAGATGCCGACGATCAATGATATCTTGCCATTTGACTCAAGGCACCCTCTGAGCCTGGAGTCGGTAAAACTTGACGAGCTCAGGAAGGTTTCGGTGATCCACCCACCTGATCGGCGACCCTGATGGTCACTGCCGTTTGAACATCCACAGCTATAGAGAAGTTCTGTAAAACTCGACGAAGTAAAAATTTGTTGGGTGAAGCGCCGAATCTCCCAGAAGTCAAAGCACTATCACCGAATGGGAACGAATAGGATAAGCTGCAGGACAACACAGAAAAAGGCAGCTAATTAATCACTCGAGAGTGTGGGTTGAAGATAGGCGCATTGGAATGCTAAGAAAAGCTGTACAGAGCTTGATGAATCACTCGGTAATGCATCAAAAGCCCCCAGCAAACCTTATGCTTTACGCGACATCTGTTGAAGGACTCCAACTCGAAACAGCTACCTAACCAGGACTATTCTCTAGCCCTATCTGTGTCTTTCTTTAATTTGACCTCTGGATTATTGTTATATATTTGAGGACAAATATATTTTTTTGTGGTGGGGGTGAGGCCCACACCCTTTGTGCTGATAGTTGTGCTTTATGTATATATTTGGGTTGTTCTGTTTTAATTGTGTTTTTAAAAAAACCTGCTTTGTGATTGTTGTTTGAGCTTGTGGCTCCGTTTATTTTTATTTGCAAAATGATTTTGACCCTTTCAAAAAATTTTGAATTTTTCGCACATTTTTGCCACCCCTCGTGAGTTGATGTGGTTTTTTTTTTGCAAATATTTGAGTCTCGGTTTCGATCAATACCGATGACTTGAATAGTGCTCTCAATCGAACAAACGTGAATGTACGGCTACGACGAGACCAAATGAAGTTACATAGACAATATGTGAACTGTTTGCATCTCGTTGTGATTAGTCATGTATCGAATTGATTCTCTTGTAATGACCGTTGTACACTAGCGAAAGTGTGTGGTCTTGTTTGACTCAAGTGTTGATGCCTTGTGTGATTAGCTTGCTTTGAACCTTGCATGAATAAACCTAGAATTTGCCCTGTTAGTCTGATTGATTTAGAAAGGTGTGCTCTTGAAATGATCTTAGGCAACTTTAAAGAGTGTGAGCCAAATTTGACATATACTTCTTTTGTGGCCTATCCGTGAGCGTGTGAAACTCTTCTGAACACACTTTGAGCCTTACCTTTCTTTGAAAGAATCTTGATGAACCATAGACCTCACTTGACCCACTACCTATAATCCTCTTGATTTGTGGTTTAGCGAATATCCAACTTAGGCTAAAGTTAGGGGTGTGGTAAAAAGGATTAGGAGAAGTCAAGAAGTGCAAGAAAAGTCTCCCTTAACCCCTGGTGTTGCAAAACAATGGAAACCCTTCAAAAAAAGAAAAAAAATATTTTTGTGGAATAAAGTACCAAGGAAATCAGGTTTCCAAGCAATCCATGGAGGTGAATGAAAAGATGACTTAGAAGCACTAGAAAAAGAGTTGATAAAGAAAAAGAAGGGAATGCCTTAAGAACACCACATCTCACGAGGATGAAAAGTCACTGAGCCTAAATGACCATACTTTTGCACTCATCCCCATTACAAGCCTTAGAAAGACCTTTTTGATCTTGAGTAGGCCGAATCGGAAGTCGATTGGAAAATAATGGCAAACCTATGGGTAAAAACATGCATTGTGTTCCTCTTTTTGACTGTGAGCGTTGCATCTGATTCTTGATCTTGAATTGATTAACCTTTGTGTGTGAATATGGAATCATTCTTTATGTGAGGGCACTTAGATACTTCCTGTTGATCTTGATTGCACAAGTAGCAAGTATTGCGAGCATGAGAATCTTTGGTAATGGTGTGTCACAACTTGAATCTTTGAGTACACAATTGATCCTTGCATAAGTAAATTTGAGTCTGGTTGTGTGCATTCATGATTTAGTCTTGTGTAGCACTATTTGAGACACCTTGTTGAACGGCTGAACTTGAGTTTTCTTGAGGACAAGCAAAAGTTTAAGTTGGGGGTGTTGATGAGTCCACAAATTGGACTCATTTAGGGATTTATTTTGATAGGAATAGTGTCCTCAAATGCTTATTTTGTCTCAATATCTGATGAAAACTCTTAAGTTTCAGGTATTTGAAGTTTTAGTGGAAGCATGGACACTTAGGCGCAAAAAGGAACAAAGAGGCTGAAAAGAACGAAGAAGTTGAAGCATGAGCATCGCCAAGCACACTTGGCGATTAGCCGAAGGGATGCACTCCGCCCTTTGTTCTAGTACGCGAAGCCCTGAAGGAGCAGGATAAAAAAGGCGATGAAAGGAGCAGTCGGCGTTTTGCCGAATAATTCCCCGAAGCAGTACTATCTGGCCCAATGAAACAGAGCACGACCATGCTGAAGGCTAGTGCAAGACAGTGACGAACTAAACCAAAGGGTGAATCACCTAGTTAATCGGTGATTTCGACTAACCTCTCCGAAAGATCCGCCAATACTATTTTCTAAAGTCTATAAATACTAAACTTGTTATTAATTTTTGGAGAGTCGAACATTTATTTTAATTTCCATAATAGAATAGTACTTTTTGGGATATTTTCTCTCAAGTTTGGAGAGAGTTTTTGGGAGACTTGAAGAAAAAAGGATTTCATCTTCCCCAAGTTGGAAGTGGGTCTTCTCCATTCTTCTTTCTTTGCTTAAATCAAGGTTTAATTCCTTATACCCATTTGATTTTAGTATCATTTTAGGTGTATTTTGTTATTTCTTAATATGTGGCTAAAACCCCCATTCTTGGGGTGATTTAGCAAGTATGTGTTGATATTGTTGTTGGGTCTTGCTTGCTGATAGGTTAGACGTATTTTAATGGTGATTTCACCTAGTGGTTGTGGTTTAATTTAATGGGTTTGTAGTTGCAAATACAAAACCACCCATGTGTTTTAGTCTTGCCCGAGAAGGAGGTCGCGAAACCAAGACCGCTAGACTGATGGCCTAAGGAGTGGGTCGACATGAGGTTCATCCTGAGAGGGTGAGCCCTAGTCCCATATCCTAACACTCAGGTCAAGAGAGTGAGTAGGGAAAGGCGTAGGTTGGCCTTCATGCGGCAAATGGGTGTCCGAGAGGAACACATTTGAAACGGGGTAAGTTGCCCGAGAGGGAACTTATTTTCATCTAAAGCTTAGCCTAGTCACTATTATCTTGCAAATTTCCTATCGAAAGCATGTACCCAACCATTTATCTCAACTTGTATTGTGGTCACACCCCAAGAACTTCTCTCCATACTTGATTTTCCTTATTTTTGTTGTTTTTATTACACTTGTGACAAAAACCCCCATTTGTTAATTGACACTTTTATGTCACCCCATTTTTATTTACAATGTTTTCAATTGTTAATGTCTTTAGGTACGACGAGTTTGAACTTAATTTTATTTTTCTACTATTCTCAAAACCACTCCCTTGGGACTTGACCCCAACCCTTGGTTAGGTTACTATATTATCGACGATCGTAGACACTCGTACTGTAGGTTAGTGTTGGTGGTCACGATAAGCATCACGGCCTGAGAATCCTGTGATTCTCCCTCGTTGTCTGATGAAGTGAGGTTAGTCTCATAGACCCCCTCACTATCGGAGCTAGTCTCCAGTGTCGCAGCTATGAACACCTAGCCCTTTCCTCTGCCTTGGCCTCCCCTTGTAGGGAGTTTTGTTCTTTGCGTTCAGGATGCAGGTGTACCCTCATTTATAATGATTCCACGTGCCCGCTTGCGGGGCGGCATGCCACTATCATTTTAATTTGTTCTTTCTATATCTGCAAAACAATGAAGAAATACTTAGAAAAAGTTCCAAAAAATGCAGAAAACAAGTTGTAGAAAGGCTCGATGAACCATTCGACGAGTCACCGAGTCACTTTGGCGAGCCTGATTGGGCTCACCGAAAGTACCAGTGCAAAAATTTCAAACACTCAAGATAGGTTGACGATGTTCAAGGCCATTTGGTGAATCGCCGACAACAATCAGTGAGCTAGAAGTAGCTCACCGAAAGTTACAGTGTATTTTAGGGGTTTAGGGGAGCAGAAGGGCGATCAAGAAGGCCTTTCGGCGAGCTCAGATATCTCGCCAAAAGTTACACAACAAACTCAACCAACTTTAGAAATTAAGGGAGATTTGTGGGGGACTTTTGCGAACCGCCGAACCACTCGGCGAGCTCGACTTAGCTCGCCAAACGGCCCAACGTGCCAATTTTCAACCCCAATCTTCAAAATCAAGCCCGCAGCCCCCGAATTCAAAATTAAGCACAAAAAATATTCAATTATGGTTAGACCCATACTACCCATGCCCTAGGGGTACTTAGACTTCCCCTGATTTGGCCAAATTTGACCATTTGACGACTTTTACCCTTAAGAATGACATCAAGCACTCCATCATTGGGCAAATTACGTCATTTGGCACAATTTGGGGTTACTTAGACTTCACCCCGCTAGACCCAATGCATAAACACCGCAACCCAACAATTTAGGCTAGAATTAAGCAAGCACAACACATGAATCGATCAATTTAAGGCAATTAGGCATTAATTTAAATAAATTTCGGGCAACCCAACACTTAAACACAATTAAAACATGCTACCCAACAACAATCAACAACAATTTACCTATTGCATTTTATTTCAACAACACATTTAAAGTACGGGGTTTAGAAAACCAACCTTAATGCCGAATTTAAGAGTTGTATAGCTAGGAGGCACAGTTCCACAATCCGAGCAAAGAATTCACAAGATACGAGGGAAAAAAAGAAAGAAAATATGAATGATCTAATGTTGGGTGAGAGGGTACGAGAGTTAAAAATGAGAGATGATGAAGGATTTTGAAATTTTAAACCGTTTGGCCTTTAAAAGCTTTTGAGTTCGCACTCCCTCTCTTGATCCTTTTCGATCTGATCTTTTGTCATTCTAAAATTGAGAGGAGACACGTGGTCCTCATGAGTGTACCATGCTCTACTTATCTTGGTCATGCAATCAAGGAATTGAGATGCTACTTCATAGGGCTTTTGCATTATACCATCGGGAACAAGTTGATCAACAACTCCTTTGCTCACCGAATCAAGACTCATATAGAAGTATTGTAGCAGCACATCGTTTAGATGTCCATGAGTTGGGCATCGAAGTACCAACTTCTTAAATCTCAGCCACGTCTCGTGGATTGTTTCTCCTTCCAGGCGCTTGAAACCTTGGATGCTATATTTGAGCGTCATCATCTTCGATGGAGGAAAGAATCTCACTTGGAACGCTGTGATCAGCTCATCCCAAGAGGTGATGGAATCCCTCGGTAACTCGGATAGCCATTTGGTAGCTTCACCCATCAAAGAGAATGGAAACAACCTGAGACAGACTGATTCTTGTGATATGTTCTTGAAGGATAACGGACCACGAACATCCATGAAGTTTTGAATATGCTCATGGGGATCCTTATGAGCTAGCCCCCCAAATAATCCTTTCAATTGTAGGAGCTGAAGCATTGTGCTAGTGATGTGAAAAATGGTGTTCCCTTTATTTGGAGGTTGACGTATTGCACCAACACCACCCAATTTGATTGGGTCATTAACATCATTGAGATTCCTAATATCATCTTGGTGGACCACTTGGCTACCAATGCTCCCGTTTACGCTCATCTCTTCATTTGTTCAACACAAGCAAAATAAAACAAAACTAAAGTAGGTCGATTCAACTACAACCAAAAAGATCACAATCCAACTTCAATAAAAGAATTTTGAACAACACCACTCCCTGGCACCGGCACCATTTTTTATTAACATTTCAAACACACCTCATCCAATTCTAGGTGCAAACGATCGTTAGTCAATATAAAACCCAACAAAGAGATGGGGTCGAACCCATAAGGAGCGGTACATGTTCAACTTCAAGTATGAAGTACAAAATGGTCTAATTAGTTATAGGAATAGAAATTATCGAAAAAGATATGTAAACAAGTCTAAAGGGGGTGACACGAATGTCAAATGGGGGGTTTTGGTTTGCAATTTTCAGCTACAACTCAATCAAACAAGAATGAAATAACTATATAGAGAGGAATTCTCGGGATATGATCGATTATAGGAAAATTTCACTATATGGGTAATTGAAATTACTAATATATAGCTAAATATCAGTGGATAGGCTAGACTATGAATGAAATAGTTTTCTCTCGAACAACTATCACGTTTCAAGTGATTTCTTTCAAACATCAACAAGCTTAGCAATTAAGAACAACCCACAACCTTAATACATTCTTTCTCTCGAGCAAGATGGGTAGGATTAGATTTAGGATTCACTCCCTCTAGCTGAACCCATATCAACCCAATACCTACAAACCATTAATCAAGAGCTTTGGTCCCAAAACCTCTCTCAAGCAAACTAAGAACTCAAAGTTAGAATTGCATTTGCAACCATAATTCATAGATTAAAACACAGCTAATGATTAAACCCACTTCAATATAGCATTTAAATTAGTAATTAACAATACCCATAAGCTAATTTAACCCATAATCACATAATCACACCCCAAGAATTGGGGTTTTAGCTAAATATCATAAAAAGGTAAAAACAATTACCAACTCGATTAGCCATCAGCTGGGTAATAGTCTCTGAGCCTTTACAATGTCTTCCAAAGGTTAAATTCAAAGACCCAAGTCAAAATACTCACAAATTTACAATAAGAATTCAAAAAACTTAGTGAAAACTCTAACTCTAGAATGAGAACTAATAATTGGGTTCTAAAAACTACTCAATACTCCTTTTCAAATTCAATTTATAGTTTTCAGCTCTTTTGCTCAAAATTCCACCTGGCGGGATAAGTCGCACTTCGCTGAGTGGTTCGACAACCTGCCGTTTGCTCCCTTTCATCGCCATTTTGCATTGTTCCTCAGCATCCCAAATTCTGTAACTTTGGGCAATCCAGCTTATTGTCGCGGAACCGGTCGACGATTTGCCAAATGCCCATTTCTGTCACCAACTTGGTTTCTTCCTCCAGGGCTGGCACCCTGGAACTTTAGGCGAGCTAAAGAGATACTCGTGGCTAGTGTTGATTCTTGAGATTTCCCAAGCTTGGTGAGTCCTCATGCTTCGAGGACGGATTTCATTGTCTTAGTTTCTTTCATGTATTTCTCTTTTGGACATGATGTATGGGTTAGGCCCAATTTAATTCTATTGTATTAGATGGCTATGATGAGACATGAGTTTAGAATTCCGCTTTTCTTTATATAAAATGTTTGGACTTGGACTATTGTTTTACTCTTTATGTTCTAATTCTTATGTTATGAGAACTAAGTGGCTTGTATGGAGCCCTTCAGGGTTCTATACGCAATGTTACATCTAGGGGGTACCCTTGGGTCATGACAGTCCGTAGTTCCACCCTTAGTCAGGCTTCCTTGAACTCTCAATCCATGCCTCCACCTGCAACTCGTCAACTGAACGACGGCTCGTAGGTGGGCTCGTTTGTTGCCAAATTCATGTTGCTTCAGTATTTTTCAACACTAACTTCTCCAAACCTATTTCCTGCAAAATGAGACCAAAATACCATCACATCTAATAACAAAATGCCTAAAACTTATGCAAAAATCCAAGTTTAATGCATCAAAAATACCGTAAAATTATGGTACATCAACACCCTCAACTTATAATCATTGCTTGTCCTCAAGCGACAAAACAAACTCTAAACGACACTAATGGATAAGCAACACACAAACTCAAGGAATCACATGGCATTTTCTACTAATCACCCTCTTGGACTATTTTCAGCACAATGCAAATCTTTTTATTCAGACTCAACAAGCTAATTCATGCACACCAAAACATGACATAAACATACCAACATACATCATCACATACACAAACAACAGTCACCAAGATACCAATTCTTCAACAATGTAAGTTATGCCCTTACCACAAAGAAATTCATTTTTCACACATAATTGGATGTTTTAGCTAGGGACTCAGTATACACTCACACTCAAAAGTGAATTCAAATATAGTTAGTGCTCAATACCATAAGTTTTCCCTTATTGTTACTTAAGATCACTATAGGACTTTCTTAGCTTGTAACATCGGCTCAGGGTCAGGTGTGGTATATTGGGATATTAATTGACTTTTTAGCCCGCCTTGACATTACATTGGCTATTTTACCTCTTGCACAACCAATTCTGACATCGTCTTGTTTTTCTACTCTTCTCCTTATGATTTGTTTAAGCACAGGTGTGACTTTAACTTGACAATCTTGCTTGTTTTATATTTTCTTCATCTTTTTATTCAAGTATTATCATTCTTTTGTTTCTTTTTATTTATTCAGTCATACCATTCTCTACACTTTTGCTCATCTTTTCTTTTTCTACAAACAACTCTTTTCATACCCTTTTTGTAGTTTTCCTTCACCATAGCCACCCTCAACTTATGTCTTTTGCATGAGTTGAGATGCACGATATCCTAGGGAGGAACAGGACCAAGATTAAGGTAAATTTTGAAGTAGCCACCCTTAACTTAGGCTTTTAGTCTGAGTTAAGGCACACAATGTCCAACGAGGGACCAAAGCCAAATAGATTTTTAGGGAAGGTGAGTTGGGTCTATTGAAATAAATGGTATTCGTTAGGCTCAAAACATTTGGATCAAAGGGAGCATTTATTTCTTTTGGTTGCTTGCTTTTAGGCTTAAGTGGACTAATTATCAATAACGGCATGTGATCATTTCCCAATTTCCAGTCTAAATCATCTTATCAAGACTAACGGGGGCAAGTTCTTGATTAGCACACATTATATGAATATACAAATAGCCTCATACACACATGGCATCTTGTTTCACTATCAAATCATTAATGCATCTAGTTCAAGTTATAGCTTAAGTCATGATGTCATATTGGTGCCTATCATTTCGTATAAAGATCCAACACATTCAACTCATCAAGCCTACAAATATAGTACATTTTATCAAAATCTGGAGGGGTATCAATTTTATCAATTTTTATGCTCTATTGACATCATGCTCTTATTTTAGTCTACTTTTACATTTATACTATCTTAAACATGCCAGTTCAACATAAATTAAAATATTTCTTTAGGGAAAAAGAACAAAGGCAAGAAAAATCTAAAGGAAGGATTGTGAGTTAGGTTACTCAGACTTCACCCTAACACTCATAATTCATTCACTCTACCCCGTAGAAAATATGGTGCAATGCCCTCAATGGACAAAAATAGAATATAATACATCAGGTGAGACAAACCTATGGCACATAGGTGTCGACGCCAAATAAAGAAGCGGATGGGTCCGGAACCCGCTGGATCAGCCAGAGTGACTCCATCAGTAACGCCCTCAACAATAGTGGGGACATGAGTAGTGCTCATCAATGCAGATGCACTCACAGCTAACTCCCTCACTCTCTACTGCCTCAACTCCTCATCAAGTACAGACTGTTGTTGGGCTGCCACAAACTACTGCTTCTCATTTTTTCTAGCTCGTCTTTCTTCCTTTAGAACAGTAGTAGGCCCAGAAGTGCGTGTGCGCTTTCCAGCCACACGAGAAGGGTCAATAAAAAGTGCATCCTCTCTAAATAGTGCACTCAACACATCATCACCGGGATCTACCTCGGGTGTAAGCTCTAGGACAGCCTCCTCTGGAGCAGCTAAAGTATCAACATCAGCTCGGAGTTTGGCTAACTCCGTCTAGAAAGTAGTCAGATTAACAGTGGGCCCAAACTAAGGCCTCTCCATCACTTTAAGCTCAAATGCATTTATTCTCCGATGCACCGTCAGAATCTTCACATCAACTACTTCCTCCATCCGTGTTTCCGACTACTCAATAATATGATTCACTACAGTTACCACCTTAAGGTCACTTTGATGCTTCATTGATTTGCAGATATTGAAAGTCACTTCTTTATTACTCAATCAAAACTTCATCTGACCTCTTTCCATATCAACCAAAGCACGCCTAGTAGCTACGAACAATCACCCATAAATGATGGCTACTTTAAAGTCAACCTCACAATCCAGTATCACAAAGTTTGCTGGAAAGATGAACGCCTCTACTTTCACAACGACATCTTGAAGCACCCCAATCGGTTTCTTCATAGTTCGATAAGCAATAAGTAACCGCATTGTAGTTGGTTCGGGGGCTCCTAAGCCCAACTTTTTATATATAGACAGTGGCATTAGATTAATGCTAGCACCCAAGTAACATAGGGACTTTGTGAAATGCTACATACCAATAGTACATGGAATAGTAAATGCACCAGGATCCTCCTTCTTTTGCACTAATGATCAAGTAGCAATAGTGCTACAATGCTGAAACTTGTCATCGCGTTCGAAACAAACGGCCCTCTTCTTAGTCACCAAATCCTTTATGAAATTTATGTAACTTGGAATTTGTTCAAGTGCCTCAATCAAAACATTTATGGACAACTGCTTCAGCATAGTTATGAACCTGCGGTATATTCTTTCTTCTACTTTCTTGACCAACCTCTGTGGGAAGGGAGGTGGAGGTCTCAACATAGGAATGCTCTTTTGCATCACCCCATCCTCCTTCTCATTCTGATCTTTCGGCTCCTCAACTTCATCCTCTTCTTGCTCTTTCTCACTTTCTACTCTTATCGGTATCAGAGGGTCAATAGTGTGCTTTCCACCTCTGGTAGTAACTGCCATGCAATGACCGTTATTCTTTGGATTCTGGATACTATTGCTGGGTAGTGTTCCTTGTTGATGCAGATTTGCATTTGTGGACCACTCGTTCAATTGCTGCTCAATCTTTCTAATAGACATTGTATATGACTCAACTTTCTGACTGATACCTGATGAATCAGCACGTATTTCTTTCACATTGTCATTTGTTGAGTCAAAAATTTTCATCATCTTGTTCAACATATCTTTAATGTGACCCATACTCGATCCAGCATCTATGTTCCAAGGTATAACATTGAGTCTACATTTTTCACTCATAATGTCATTCCCATTCTGGTTATAACTGTTGTCACTATTAAAGTTCCCATCATGGACATAGTCCCCTTCACGATTATAGTTACCATAGTTCCGACCTTGATTTCCTTGACATTTGTGCCAATTATCTGAATTGGATGCTTGGGCGTTGGTTCGGAAACCCCCCGTCTGATCATTCGCAAGATTTATGTCCTCCTCATAAATGTACTCATTAGCAGATGGTGCTCTATTCTGGTAGTTCACTGCATTCACTTTCTCTGCACTTCCGCTCACATGTTTCAAAACCAAGCCAACCTTTGTTTTCAATTGGGCCATTTTTTCATAAATATCATCATTGGACTAATTTAATGTGGCTTGTACAACAAATGTATTCCTTCCAGTATTTGAGTTTTTAGTGCTCCATGCCTTATTATTCTTAGAGATCTTTTCATGTTTTTCGGAAATCTCATAAAGTGTGATTGCTCAATAAGATCCTCCAGCAATAGTATCTAACACAACTTTCTCATTATCATCTTGCCCTCTATAAAAATACTCTTTCAGTGACTCATCATCTATGTGGTGGTTAAGTACACTCCTCATAACCCCAATGAATCTATCCCAAGAGCTACTCACCGACTTTCCATGCAATGCTACGAAGTTATTGAGTTTATCCTTGAGATTCAACTTCTTGGATGCCGGAAAATACTTCTCCATGAATACTCTGTGTAACCCATCCCAAATGGTGATTAAGTTATATGGCAATTCAGACATCTATATAGTAGCATCAATTGTCAACAAAAGTGGAAACACCCCTAAGTCGATTGCATCCATGTCTAAATTTGGTCGCTCACACTACTCATACCGACACTCTTCACTTTGCTTATGTGAGCATATGGATCCTCCAAAGTTAACCCAGCTAACAACCCTCTAGATGTAAGCATTTGCATCAAACTGCTGGTCACCACAAAATTATGTCGAGGAGGTAGTGGAGGAACAATTATAGCACCAGTCGATCCCACAACATTATAATCAACCCTGTAGTTTTCACAAACATCTAGTGCTGGCTTTTTTGTACTCCTTCAACATTTTCAACTTGCGGGTTTCCATGAACATGTCTAGACACTTCCAAGACTCCAGGAGGTTGCAATCCAGCTACATCCCCTATATCCGCTTCGATTGGATCATTTTTTACCTCAAGATTCAAACCTCTTCCATCCATTCTTCTCAAAGTTCTTCTTAATTTGGGATCGTAAGGAGTCAGGGGATTGCCTTGACTCCGTGTACTTGGTATACACTAAAGATACGACCAGTGAAAAACAAAAACAAAAAAAACTTAAATCAGGTAATAAGTGACTAAAGTTCAATAATGAAATTAGTCTAATCTAAAAGCCATATTCCCCGATAGCATGGCTAAAATTTGATAAGCCCAAATTATACCTCCCTAAAGAAGTATAAGCAGTCGTCAAATAAAGAACCTAACTTGAGGCTAGGGTCGATCCCACTAGGAATATGGTCTAAACTTAGGCTAATTTATGGTTAATTGTACTTTAGTCAGATTATTTCCGTAAAAAGGGGGATTTGTAAACAAAGTAATTGTTGATTGATATGTGGTAACAAGTAACAAATACAAAAATTCACAGTTTGTAATATCAATATGGGATGAAACTAGGGGATATGTGTTCCTTACAAGTTCTTAACGCATTAATCCTAATAATAGTAACTCTTTCCTAGTGTTAACAAACAAGGTTGGTAAGTTAGGTATCTCCTAAGTGATTGATCGTCCAAGTAGGAAATTTCACCATGCAACTTGATCGGTCTACAGGTGTATGCTTTACTAACCCTTACCCTACACGTTAGATTATCCCTCGCGGTGGTGGGCCAGTCAATAAGATAGCGTATTATCATGTCTAAATCTTTGTTGTTCAATCCCTTTCTCATTCATTACTTCCTTGATTGGGAAAATAGGAATGAGGTGAGTTCTACATTGCGCACTTTTAAAAAATATTCAAAACAAAAGGATTAACAATACATGCATAAACACTATTTTAGAATTACTAATTATTAGTCATACATTGTTAATTACTCATGGTTCCCACAACCTTAGTTGTGGATTTAGTTATTCAGGCTTGAATTACTACACATTCAAAATAGAGTAAGTAATAACTAATAAGAATTGTGAGCTTAAAAGTTGAATAAACGGAAGCCGAAATCTTGAATTGAAAATCAAACGCAAATTTCATAAACAAAGCTTCAAGAATTAATTGCCGAAAATGTTCGCAAAATAATTCCCAAAGCCAAAAACAAAGTCAACAAAAAGGTCTAACCACCCAACACCAAAAACTAAAACTAGTATTTATAGAAACTAAATCCTAAACCAAGTAGGAATAGAAAGTTTAGGAAATCTCGATTTCGACTGTATCAATGATGACTGACCATCCACAGTATGTTGATGAAACAAAGGTCCATGGGTTCCACCGTTGGTCATCACTTGTCCAAAATCGTGTGAACACTAGCGACGGTCACGCCCTATGGCCTGTAGGTCTAAGCACGGTCTGTAATTGATCTTAGGCGTATATATATGCCTAAGATGTCAATATTTGCCCATGAATTAATTGAAGTAACGAATGATCTTGAGTCTATTAGCTTAATTTCGTTATACTTGCGATATTATGCACTAAAACATGTGATTAGAGGTTTCAGGAACTCTTAAGGAGATTGGAGTCAAATTGAAAGAAAAGATGTAAGGATATGCTGAAAAAGAAGATAGGGTTGAAGGCCCCAGGGCCAAGCACACTGCTAGGCGCGAGGCGCCAAGGGCCAACATTCAGAGAGGACTCTCGGGCGCTCTGAGAGGCGCAACGCGCCAAGGCCCAACATTCTGGAGCCTTTCTCAGGCGTGACGCGCCAGGGTGGAAACCTCAGATGTGAAGTTTGGGCACGATCGCGACACGTCAGTGGGATCCCAACTTTTCCTACTTAAAAGTGTTAAAAAAGGATTCCTAATTGTAATAGACTTTGGCTCTAATTTTCCTACAATTATAAATAGACCCTTAAGGCTCCATAATTAGGGTTCGACTTTTTTTGGGTGTGCACGAGCAAGTATTCACGTTTGTAATAGGTTTAAATTTTTTAACTATTCTATTTTCCATAAATCGCGTGAACAATTCTATTTTGTGGTTTTCTAATACCATGAGTGGCTAAACGTCAACATTCTGGGGTTGTAGCTACGAATGGATTGTTGATTATTTAAGGCTTGTTGAATTAATTCTTGGTTGTTATTATAAGTTACTTCTATGTTCTTGTTTTAGTATTTTATGATTGATCACCATAAGATAAATATATTGTCTAAACTTGAATCGGGAGAGGAGAGGTTAGATAGACCAGAGAATATAGAGAGCTTGATCGACCCATTAAGTTGAGGTGATTTGTGTTCAGGAGTGACGCCCGAACGAACAACTCACTTGGTTACGAAACAGGATGAAATATAAATGCTCGCAGTTAGTCTATGGATCCCCGCTCAACGATGTAGTTAGATAGTTAACTGGGGTAGGCGACTAGAGGTGTGAACCAGACTCATACAATTAACCTTGTAAATTAGTAACTTGACGACTAAAAAATTAGTTCTAAGCCAATAATATGATACATGAGATTCATTGCATGTTGTAGCCCTGGAATTGTATTTTACTTGCTTGAAACATCATCTTAAAGTCGTTCACATTTAGTTACGTTTATTTAGTTCGTAATTAGTAGTAGTTAAGAATCATCACCTTCTCTGAAATGGTTACTTCTCTTTTATTTGTGGAGTTAAGTGTTGGATATAAGTTAATTATAAGTCTCTTGGGAACAATAACTCATTTCTTTAAGAATCTATATTACTTGAGCGACCACGTACACTTGCGTGTATATTGGGGAGCAACAAGTTTTTGGCGCCGCTGCCGGGGACTTAGAAATTGATTTATATTCGATCTTCTTAAGTCTATAATTAGAATATTCAAGTATTAATTACTTGATCTTATCTTTTTTATTGCAGGCACTTGATTTTCAGGACTGGCTCAGAAAGGAGAACTTGTCGAACCTTGCAATGAACCCGTAAGAGTTTTACGCCAGTGCAGAGAAATAAATCAAGGACATCCCAGAGAATTGGGGTTACGTGTTCGGGGAAACAATGATGATAATAATCAAGATAACTTGAATAACCCGGAGAATGTGAACAACCAAGAGAACCCGAATAATCAAGGAGTACCCCTTGTCGTACCCACAAGACTAGTCTGTGATGTGGCAGTCCCACTCACAGCCAACTTGGTATCTAGTAATAGGAAACCTCCACCGGGGGTAGATTTGAACTAAAGCAGGGCATGGTACAACTTCTCCATTCTAATGGGCAATTCACAGGTCTCCCCTACAAGGATCCTCAAATTCACCTTAGGAACTTTATAGATATTATTGATACGTTCATCCCAACTGGAGTCTCATCGGACTATGTGAGACTGACGTTGTTCCCATACTCATTGTTAGGAGCCGCAAGGCATTGGTTAGATTCTGAGCCACCAAACTCCATCACTACTTGGGATTATCTAGCAAAGAAGATCTTGAGCCAATTCTTCCCATCTAATAAAAATGCTAAGCTGAGGAGTGAGATAATAAGCTTTACTGAAAACCAGGGAGAGGACATGTATAAAGAATGGGCTCGTTTCAAACAAATGTTGAATGCTTGCCCACACCACATGCAAGCTAATGAGGTACTTGCTCACACTTTCTTTAAGGGTCTAGATTATAATGCTCGTTCACTTCTTAATAGTGCAGCAGGTAGACAGGCCCTAGCTAAAAGATGTGAAGAGTTGTTCAACTTACTCAATAAACTCTCCGAAGGGAACCAAGGGTATGAGGGGTAAATGTCGAGAACCACAACCCAAAAGGCAGTGAGGATCTTAGGTGTAGATCAAGCTACTTCCATAAATGCCAAGTTGGATGCAATGCAACATAAAATGACCTTACATTTTAAACAGATGGCTCTAAACTAGGCACCGGTTAACATGGTACAACATGCATCAAATTGGTGTGGGGTATGTGGTAGTGGAACTCATGAAACTGAGCAATATGAGGCGAATCCGGATTCCGTAAACTATGTGGGTAATGCGCAAAGGGTGGAGTTCAGCAAAATTATGGTAACACTTACAACCCTAATTGGAGGAACCATCCTAACTTCTCATGGGGTGGAAACCAAAACCAAAATCAGGCGCAAGGGGCTAACCAATACCATTCTCAAGGGGCTGGGCAACAATACCAAAATCCTAACTAAGGTGAGAATCCTAGTGCACCAAAGTGGGGGATGACCAATGAAGAGCTACTCCAAATGATCATGACTGAAATAAGGACCAAATTAAATTCTAGAGTAGATAAGAAGGATGAGAACATCAGAAAGATCCAAATGTCCCAAATGAGTTTAGAGAAACAAGTTGCGCAGGTAGCTAATTCTCTGAACCTGCGTCCCCAAGGTGGGCTGCCCAGTGATACTGAGCCCAACCCAAAGCAATTGCATGCGGTAAGTACTAGAAGTAGGATACAATTAGAGGAACTAGCTCCAAAGAAGAGAGATACTGAGGTAAGTACCAAAGAAAAGAAGGTGGAAGAGGTAGTAAAAAGCTCCAATATTGAGGTACCCGTTCCTCAAAAGAAATTACCACCTCCGTTTCCACAAATGCTCAAAATGCAGAATGAAGATGAATGCTTCGGTAAGTTTCTCTCTCTCCTTAAACAGGTTCACATTAATCTACCTCTGGTTGACATTTTTTAGGGTATCCCGAAGTATGCTAAACACGTGAAGGACATTATGGCTAGCAAGAAGAGGCTCACAGAGTATAAAACTGTAGCACTTACTAAGGAGTGCAGCTCTAGGATCCAAAACAGACTGCCCAAAAAGTTAAAAAAATCCGGGTAGTTTTACTGTGCAGATTACAATTGGGCAAAGTGTTCATCCCCACGGATTGTGTGATTTAGGGGAGAGTATAAATCTGATGCCCTTATTATTGTATCTAAAGCTTGGGTTGGGTAGTCCAAAAAGAACCACTGTAATTCTCCAACTCGCTGATAGATCCATTGCTAGGCCTGCGGAGGTGGTAGAAGATGTGTTAGTTCAAGTAGGTTCATTGATTTTTCCTGTAGATTTTGTGGTCTTAGATTTTGAACCTGATTCTGAAGTTCCATTCATATTGGGACGTCCGTTCTTGGCCACGGGTAGGGCATTGATTGAAGTAGCAGCTGATCAACTAACTATGAGGGCGCAGATAAGGTTGAGGTATTCGATGTTTACCGCGCTTTAAAATTGCCTTCTATCTATGAAGAGTTGTCTGCTATTACTGTGGTTGATCAAATAGTAGAATCACAAGTAGTTGTGCCTGAAGATCCCTTAGAGAGGGTGTTAACATGTCATGAGGTAGGTGGAGATACTGAGGCCCAAGAGATAGAAACATGTATGAATCTGGCACTTGTGGAAACTCACAAGCGGAGAGTCGAGTCATTAGATCGTGAGTTAGGACCTCCACCAAAGCCTTCAATTGAAGAAGCTCTCAAGCTAGACTTAAAAACTCTTCCTGCTCACCTAAGGTATGCATTTTTGGGTATTGTTATACTTTCTGCAGAGTTGTCTGAAATACAGGTTGATGCGGCATTGAGGATCTTAAAAAGGAGAAAGAAGGCGATTGGATGGAAGATGGCTGATATTCATGGGATTAGTCCGGAGTTATGTATGCACATAATCTACATGGAAGAGGATCACAAACCAAGAGAACAACATCAACGTTGACTAAATCCTTTGATGAAAGAAGTGGTGAGAAAGGAAGTAATAAAGTGGCTAGATGCTGGAATTGTTTACCCGATCTCTAATAGTAAATGGGTAAGTCTGGTGCAATGTGTTCCCAAGAAGTGAGGTATGACTGTGGTGATGAATGAAAAGAATGAGATGATTCCTACTAGAACAGTGACCAGCTCAAGAATTTGTATGGATTACCGGAAACTAAATGATGCTACCCGAAAAGATCACTACCCCGTTCCCTTTTTTGATCAAATGCTTGACCGACTAGTAGGGCAGGAGTACTATTGTTTCTTAGATGGGTATTCTGATTATAATCAGATCTTGATTGCACCCGAGGATTAGGAAAAGACCACGTTCACTTGTCCTTGTGGTACATATGCTTTCAAACGCATGCCGTTCGGACTTTTTAATGCACTGGTGACTTTTCAAAAGTGTATGATGGCCATTTTTCATGATATGGTGGAAGACTTTGTAGAGGTGTTCATGGATGATTTCTTCGTCTTTGGGAAGTCCTTTGAGGTATGTCTCCGGAATCTTGATAAAGTACTTGCTAGATGTGAGGACACTAACTTAGTTCTAAATTGGGAAAAGTGTCATTTTTTGGTTAGAGAAGGGATAGTGTTGGGCCACAAGGTCTCGAAGTCTGGTTTAGAGGTTGATAAGGCCAAGGTAGAAGTTATTGAGAAATTGCCCCCTCCCATTTCTATAAAAGGGGTGCGTAGTTTTCTTGGTCATGCAGGTTTCTACCGACGATTCATCAAGGATTTTTCCAAGATTGCAAGACCTATGTGCAGTCTTTTGGAGAAGGAGGTGAAGTTTGACTTTGATGAGATGTTCTTGAAAGCTTTTGAGATGTTAAAGAGGAACTTAATTGAGGCTCCCATCTTAATTGCTCCGGATTTGGGACTACCATTTGAACTCATGTGTGATGCAAGCAACGAAGCAGTGGGTGTAGTGTTGGGACAAACAAAGAATAAAGTGTTCCACTCGATCTATTATGCAAGCAAGACCCTTGATTCTACAAAAGCTAATTACACAGTGACTGAGAAGGAGATGCTAGCTCTAGTGTTAGCCTTCGACAAGTTCATATCGTATTTGGTAGGTACTAAAGTGATTGTTTTTACTGACCATGCAGCTATTAGGTACCTATTCAACAAGAAGGATGCGAAACCAAGGCTGATTCGATGGATATTGCTTCTCCAAGAATTTGACCCTGAGATCAAAGATAGGAAAGGTACTGAAAATCAAATAGCCGACCACTTGTCTAGGTTGGAGGATTTTTCCCATGTAAATGAAGATGAGCAAATCCGGGAAGAGTTTTCGGATGAACAATTGATGACATTAGATATCTCTCAAGTGCCATGGTATGCAGACATTGTGAATTTGGTAGTAAGTGGAGGTTATTCTTCGGGTGCAACCACCCAATAAAAGAAAAAACTCAATCATGATGCTAAGTTCTATATTTGGGATGAACCGTTCTTGTTCAAGCAAGGTGTGGACCGGGTAGTGAGAAGATACATTCCGAAGTATGAGGTTCACAAAGTGCTCGAAAGTTGTCATGCTAGCCCATATGGAGGTCACCACGGAGGAGAGTGCACTGCTCATAAGGTACTACAATATGATTTCTTTTGGCCCTCATTATTTAAAGATTCTATTGCTTTTGTGAAGGATTGTGATAACTGCCAAAGGTTGGGTACTATTTCAAGAAGACATGAAATGCCACTAAGTAACATTTTGGAGGTGAAATCTTTGATGTGTGGGGTATTGACTTCATGGGTCCCTTCCCACCATCTAGTGGAAACTAATACATTCTTGTGGTTGTGGATTATGTGAGTAAATGGGTTGAGGCTGTCGCTCTTCCTTCGAATGATTCAAGGGTGGTGATAAAGTTCATCAAGAAGCACATCTTCACTCGCTTTGGCACTCCAAGAGCAATCATAAGTGATGGAGGTAAGCATTTCATTAACCATCTAGTTAAAAACCTTCTTGCTAAGTATGGTATTCATCATAAAGTTTCTACAGCTTACCATCCTCAAACGAGTGGCCAAGTAGAGGTTTCGAATAGAAAGGTGAATCAAATTTTGTAGAAAACCGTGAATGAGCAGAGCAAAGATTGGTCTGAGAAGTTAGATGATGTGTTGTGGGCATATAGGACTGCTTATAAGACACTTATATGGACTTCTCCCTATCACATAGTGTTCGGTAAAACATGTCATCTTTTGGCGTAATTGGAATACCAAGCTTATTGGGCAATTAAAAGGTTGAACTTGGACCCCGAGCTGGCCGGTAGAAAGACAATAGATCAATTGCATGAATTTGAGGAGTTTAGGCTCCATGCGTATGAGAATGCCAAGCTTTACAAAGAAAAGATGAAAAGATGGCATGACAAGCACATACTTACTCGTACTTTCACTCCGGGAGAAAAGGTACTACTCTTTAACTCTAGATTGAGGTTATTCCCCGAGAAACTTAAATATAAATGGACTGGTCCTTTCGAAGTGGTAAGAATGACACAACATGGGGCTGTTGAACTTAAAGATGAGACTGGCCCTACGTTCTTGGTAAATGGGTAAAGGGTAAAACATTACTTTAGTGTAGATTCAGATCGTGATCGAGAGGCTCTTGAGCTAAATGATGAATGATCCAAGTTGCATCATGCCACGACTTTAAATCAAGCGCTACATGGGAGGCAACCCATGAACAATATGTAATAGATAGGTAGTCATTTTTGAATTTTTGTTTTACCATAGTTTCAATTCTTAGAATCTAGGAATTACTTTTAACAATTAGTTTTGGCTAGATAGGATTTTTCATTATTTGTAATTTAGCTTGTAATAGTGAAAAATGAAAAAAAATATATAAAATAAAAAATAATCACTGAAACCGGGTGCACTGGCTGGCGTGCCGCGCCTGGTATAAAGATTCAGCGGCGTAGTTGGGGCACTACAGTGGCGCGTCGCCCCACTATCGCGTTGTCACCCAGTTTTTTTTTAAAACCGGGTTTCGACCCGGTTTAAGCCCGACCCACTACCCTTAAATCACTAAACTAAATTTTTTCTCTCATTCTCTCCAAAACCCACCGCCCTTACTCCTCAACTCCTCAAACTTTTCTTCTTCTTCATATTTTCCTCTCCACATTCCTCTATTAATACCCTACTCTCAATCTTCCTCCACCTCTTCTATTCCCCCATTAATCCCCTACTTAATCAGCCTTTACCCATTCTCTTCTCCCATTCACTTAAACCAAAATAAAAAATAAAAAAAATCTTTTCTTTTTCCCCCCCCACTGCCATAACCGACCCCCCCCCCATTTGTCTAAGTTTTTTTTCTTTTCTCCATTTTTCTCTTCTTAACAGGTTACAATGGCTCCAAAAGCAAAGAATGTGGCTAGTTCTAAGCGGAGTAGGAAGGGAGAAGCATCCGGGTCCGGCAATCGGGAACCTATTCGAAAATTTGGGAAAAAGGCGGTGGAGCGGTATGGTTGGGAATGGTTTGAGTGCCAGTGCGAACCGAAGTTTATGGGCGATGAGTACGTCCATGAGGTAGGGTTGCAGTCTCAATTTCGTATTATTTATTGGACTGTGCTTGAGTTGGGACTGAGATTTATTTTTGATCATCCGGGAGATTGTAATTTGTCTTTAGTTAGTGAATTTTATGCAAATTGACTCACTGAAACTAAGTATAAAATTGTTCCTATTAGAGGTAAGGATGTGAAGTTCAATCCTACGATACTAAATGAATATTTGGGGACCCAGAATTGTGATTCTAATGACTTTAATACATTGAAGGATAAACCTTCTTATCGGGATATCCGACATACTTTATGTGGGGTAGAGTCCACGGCTAGGTGGGAGCGTAGCAAGGATACTGAGAGGCATAATACCCTCCATTTCGCTAATTTCAATCAAGTTGCTAGGGTGTGGTTAAAGATAGTGTTTAGTGTGCAACTACCCGCGAAACATCTGACAGAGGTAACAAGGGATAGGGTGGTGTTGGTTTATATGCTGATGAAGGGGATGCACATTAATGTAGGGGGATTCTTAGACAGAACATGATGAAATTTTGGAATAATATGAGGTGGCGTTTTTACTATAGGGGTTTGATCACCCGCTTTCTGAGGGCCCGAGGTATTGAGGAAGAGGTTGTGGACCTGACTATTGCTTTTCTCCTAGATCTGATGGGTAAGTTAGTTGATGTGACTCAAACAAAGGCACTAGACACGTCCCATGGACCTGTCTTGTCTGCCCAAGAGAGGCATGCCCGTGATGACAATGTCATGGCAAGAATGTTCGGTATGGAAGAGCTGCAGCTGCGGATAAGAGGACGCTCGGTTATAGATGAGGAGATGGAAAACCTGGCGGATCGGTACCCTTTGACCGAGAGTGCAGCGTCCTTATACAGGACTGGTCCCGCATTTCTGGAGCCTCTGGATGATGATGAGGTTACTACTGACGAGGTGATGGATGATGAGGAAGATGATGTTAAAGATGAGGAGGCGAATGCCTTGATGGTGTTCGATGGCGGTGATAACGAGGCCTAAAAGCCTGAGGGAGTATTCCTAACTTTATACTTTACTTAAACCTGTGTACTGAGGACAATACTTATTTTTAAATGTGGGGTGGGGTAGTACGTCTTTGCTGTATATAACTATTTACTGCTTTATCGAGTTTAGTGTTAGTTTTAATTAAATTTTTTATTTTTGATTTTGGGTTCCTCAACATTTGTTTTCGGTACTTTTATAGAGGATTGTCCCTTTGAACCGACTAGGACTAGTTTACTGCTTTATTGAGTCTTAGAGTCGTTATAGGAGTGACAGTTCCCAATGATGGATGGATGATGACCGTCTTAAGGGAAAATTAGTCACATAGAGGAGTAGGATTGAGAAACCAACCTTGGTCTTTTGAAAATATGTCTGACAAAGTTAGCCAAACGTCATGGGTAGTATTGGAAAAGTGAAATAGAATGTTAACCTTGTAATAAGCATGTGTTCTTAGTTTGACTCAAAATTTAAAAAAAAATGGGCTTAATTGTGTAGTGATACCGTAATGCTAGTTGTAGGAGCATGTTAGTTGATATATCCTTATATGTGTCATGATGCCATGTGTGGTGAGTGTTGATTGGTTCTTGCTTAACTTGATATCTAAAACTTACCTTGTGTGTGTTGAATTAGTAGCGTGTATGACTTAGGGAACGTGATTGAGGAGTTTCTTTGAAATAGCCAATTCTGGATTCTATTTGCATGCCTACCATTGAAATTATCCCTAGTGAAGCCCCATTGAGCCTTTAGCCTTGTTTATTGATAAGCCACATGATAATTCGAAACCCGTTTGTTTGATACCAAGTTATTTTGATCCTAATAAGAGCCTTAATGCACTATGTTAAGAAGAAGGGTTGAAAATTGTTGGTTGATATAATAAAGGGTGAAATACTACATTGTGTGGGAAAGAAAAGGATAGTTAAATATTATGTTTTGACCATGGTCCTTAGTGACAATGTGCACCTCAACTCAATTGAGGGTGGCTATTTCAGAACTATGCTCAAAACATTGGCCCTGGTCCTATCAAGGATAATGTGTACTTTACTCGGACCTTAAAATCTAAAGTGAGGGTGGCTAGTGAAAAGGCATGAAAAAAAAAGAATGAAAAAAAGATTTTAAAAAAATTTAAAAAAATAAATAAGATAGAGGGCAAAGATGGAGCAACAAAGAGGGGTAAATATTCATGAAGTGTGTACTAGGAGGAAAGAAAGACTATGAAGGAGATTGTTGACAAAATAATGACATGTGCATTAGGGAGGTGTAGTCACTAAAATGGGTTCAAAATATTCCCTCCCTTACCTTAAGCCAACATTACAACCAAATGAAAGTCCTCTTGATTTCTTGAGAAATATAATGCGGAAGTAAGAATACACTATTGGCAAGCTTATGGTATGTTGAGAAAAGTAAGAACTTCTTTTTTGAGAGTGAGTTGATTGTTTGAAAAAATAGGCCTTATGATGTTGTGATAGGTTGAGTGAAAGGCTTTACTAAACGAGAGCAAGTGAGGGCATTCATGGCATGTGTAGGATTATCTAATTGGTATGTTTGTATGAGTTTGCATTAGCCCGAAAAAATATTAAAAGAGTTATTCTTTGACCATGTGTTGTAACTTGGTGTAAATGTTGTGAAATGTTGCATCCATTGTGAAGTACAAGATCATGATTAAAAATGTTTGGTTGATTTTAAGGTGGGTTGATAAATCTGAGGGTTGTGAAAAAGAGTTGATAGTTTAAATATTGTTTGAGGACAAACAAAAGTCTAAGTGTGGGGTGGTGATCTTAGGCGTATTTACATGCCTAAGTTGCCAATATTTGCCTATGAATTGATTGAAGTAAAGAATGATCTTGAGTCTATTAGCTTGATTTCGTTATACTTGCGATATTATGCACTAAAACATGTGATTAGAGGTTTCAGGAACTCTCAAGGAGCTTGGAGTCAAATTGAAAGAAAAGATGCAAGGATATGTTGAAAAGAAGCTAAGGTTGAAGGCCCCAGGGACAGGCACACTGCTAGGCACGAGGCGCCAAGGGCCAACATTCAAAGAGGCCTCTCAGGCGCGACGGGCCAAGGTGGAAACCTCAGAGGTGAAGTTTGGGTGCGATGATAGGTGCGACACGCCAGTGGGATCCCGACTTTTCCTGCTTAAAAGTGTTAAAAAAGGATTCCTAATTGTAATAGACTTTGGCTGTAATTTTTCTACCATTATAAATAGACCCTTAAGGCTCCATAATTAGGGTTTGACTTTTATTGGGTGTGCAAGAGCAAGTATTCACGTTTGTAATAGGTTTTGATTTTCTAACTCTTCTATTTTCCGAAAATCGCCTGAACAATTGTATTTTGTGGTTTTCTAATAGCATGAGTGGCTAAACGCCAACAATCTGGGGCTGTAGCTACCAATGGATTGTTGATTATTAATGGCTTGTTGAATTAATTCTTAGTTGTCATTATAAGTTACTTCTATGTTCTTGTTTTAGTATTTTATGATTGATCACCATAAGATAAATATATTGTCTAAACGTGAATCGGGAGAGGAGAGGTTAGATAGACCAGAGAATATAGAGAGCTTGATCAACCCATTAAGTTGAGGTGATGTGTGTTCAGGAGTGACGCCCAGATGAACAACTCACTTGGTTACGAAACAGGATGAAGTATAAATGCTTGCCAGTTAGTCTATTTATCCCCGCTCAACGATGTAGTTAGATAGCTAACTGGGGTAGGTGACTAGAGGTGTGAACCAGATTCATACAATTAACCCTGTAAATCAGTAACTTGACGACTAAAAAATTAGTTCTAAGCCAATAATATGATACATGAGATTCATTGCATGCTGCAGCCCTGGAATTGTATTTTACTTGCTTGAAACATCATCTTAAAGTCGTTCACATTTAGTTACGTTTATTTATTTCATAATTAGTAGTAGTTAACAATCATCACCATCTCTGAAATGATTACTTCTATTTTATTTGTGGAGTTAAGTGTTGGATATAAGTTATTCATAAGTCCCTTGGGAACGATAACTCGTTTCTTTAAGAATCTATATTACTTGAGCGACCACGTACACTTGCGTGTACATTGGGGAGCAACAGTCATGTTCAACCGTTGTTTAAGTACTGGAACTCATCTTCTCTAAAGTCATCACCGACCCATCAATAACAGTCTGTCATTAGACTCACGGCTCGTTAGTAGCGTCTGTGGTTCCACCCTTAGTCAGACTTCCTTGAACTCTCAATCCACGCTTCCACCTACGGCTCATCAACTCAACGACGGCTCGTAGGTGGGCTCAACTGTTGCCAAATTCCTGCTGCTTTAGTCATTTTTAACACTAACTGGTTCAAGCCTATTTCCTGCAAAATTAGATCAAAATACCATCACATCTAATAATAAAATGCCTAAGACTCATGCAAAACTTCAAGTTTAATGCATCAAAAATAATGTAAATGAAACACCCCAAAATTTTTTGAGCTAAGACTCGAACCATTCTTCATTGTAACTAAGATTTTACCGAGAAATTTAAATTTTTTTAGGTGTCAAGGTCACTAGATGTAGCACCTCAACTTCCAAATAGAACTACAGAGAAATTCATTCAAGTAATCTGTAATATCTTTTAAGTTTTGGGTAAACTTCAAATGACCATAACTTTTAGTACATAATGAGTTAGGTGGCCCATGAGGTATCAAATTGAAGATCTTTGAGTCCTCTTTCCAAGATCACTGATTTTTCTAAAATCCGAGTTCGTTAAGGGAGATATGACCGTTGAAGTGCAACCTCTCTTAATAGGACCTTTTTACCTGAACTAAGGAGGGGTATTTTAGTCTTTTCCTTATCCCCCCCCCCCCCCACTTAGTCTAAGCATGAATTACACCCAATATAGGTTCTAAACTGATTAGAATAAGCTTCATTCACAGCCAAATTGTTTAGGCCTTTAGAGAGAGATTCAAGAGGAGAAAAAGTTCAAGGTTCCAAGCTTTCATCCAAGATTTCTCCAAGAACCTAATTCTCTAAGCTATGTAAGTTCTCAGAGTGTTGGGTTTGTTCACCCACACATCAATCATGTGATTTGTATCTGTAATTTTCTTCTTGAGGTTGAATGATTTGAGTTCTTGAAGAGTTCTTGAGGTTTTAACATCATTCCTTGTTAATGAAGTCTTGTTGAGTTCTTAAGGTGAGGATCTTGCAAATGAGTGTTTTTTTTTGGTAGTTTTGGATTGGGGTTTTGATCTAAGTGTGTTTAGTATATGAATCTAAGAGAATTTGGAGGAAAGCATTCAAATCTAGATGAGGTAGGGCTGGAAAATTCAAAAGAAAATTCATCGAAATGATATGGGGAGAGGGTGGCGCGGCGACCCCCTGATGCGCCAAGGGGGCTGGCGTGTGGCACCTACAGTGCACCAGGGAAGGGGTTCTGAAGTTTAGGGGTTGGCGCCCCGCCCCAAACCACTCAGTGCGCCAGGGTCACCAAGTCCCTTACTCTTCTTCCCTTCTTTTCGTTTGAGTCCTATTAAACTATGTCATCGATCACTTCTTGATGTTTTTCTATCCAAACTACATCTAATCATCGATAAATTCAATATATCATAATCATGATCCTTGAATTCATAATTCAAATTCGAGGTACAGTTGAGAGTAAAGTTTGAGAAAGTCCCTTTGAGTCTTTTCGATGAGTCTTCTACAACTACTTATAATTGTTTCAAGACTTGATTAAGTGAGTATGAGAACGAGGAGAGTGTATTCATGAGCCTACATTATTATTGATATCCTTGAGTCGAGTCGTTCATGCCCACAAGTTCCGTATCAACTCCATAAATTGAGTATATTTAAGAGGAGTAGTATCTTCGAGTTCTAAGTTCTTGAGCATTGAGTTCCTAATCCTTTTTTAAACTGTATCTTATAATTATGTATTACCATATGTTATACATAGAGGTCCTTGAGTTGAGTTGTTCATGCTCATAATTCATGAACCTTATGAGTCGAGCATTCTTGAGATGAGTAGTATCATTGAGTCCATGAGTTTCGAGTATTAAGTTCTATATATGGTTATTGAAAACCTTGAATTGAGTTATTCACGTCCATAATTCGGTAAGAACCCTATTTTGTGAACTCTTTTACAATTATTTATAATTTTTTTTAAGATTTGAGTAAATGAGGAAGAGGAGATTTGAGTTTCATTTTTCAAAATGAATATATGGGAACTAAGTATTCCCAAGAGTAAATGTTTTTACATTTAAAATGAGAGGAAACTTCGATTTACTAATGAGTTCATGAGGATTTTTTAGCACTATCTCTTTTAAGAGAACCTTTTTAGTAATAATCTCAAAGAATGAGGATGAGGAAATGTTGTTAAACATATGATCATGAGTTATATTATTGGGAGTAGTATTGAGCACTGATATGGGAACGATTTCAAACAACTCAAAGTCCTCAAAAACCATGTATGCCAACATGGGTAAAAGGTCATACTGTTTAGATGATTCCTTATTTCTTCTTAAGCATATCTTAGTGGATCCACTTAGTTGAGAATTTATTATACATCGGCAAGGTATAGGACAGTCCTAGCAGCGTGGGTGAGACGATTTATAATCACATAGCTCATATTGATAGTGGTCGGTTAGAGAATCTCCCAAATAAGAGTTATTATTATATTTTTACATACAATTGAATTATTATTGTATCTTTACATACAATTGAGTTATTATCTACTACTTTGAATACTTTCCATATATTGCATCTTTTATTGTTGCTTTATCTTTGAGTATCTTGAGTTGAGTATCCTATCCTTGAGTGGAGTTTGAGTTGAGTTGAGTGAGTTGGAAGAGAGGTAAGTATGTTTCTTTTCTATCAGTTCAAGCTTATGTTTATGCTTTAGAATTCTTCTTACATGCTCGTACATTCCATGTACTGACTCTATTTAGCCTGCATCTTTTATGATGCAGATACAGGTATTCACAGGTATTCAGGGTCATCAACAAACACTTCGTTGATACCACTTGTAGTTCCAGTTAGCTTTGGTGAGCCTCCTTGCTTTTGGAGGGTTTCATTTTTTTCTCTCAGTTGTTAGGATGTCGTGGGTCTTGTCCCGATAATCCTTTTGTAACAGTAAAGGTTTCATTGATTGTTTAAAGGTCAAGGAGTCTATCATTATTTCCTTTGTTGTTGTAATGTTTTGAGTCTATGAGGCATTAACTAATACTTGTTAAATTATTTTCAGATGATTATTGGAGTTGAGTTCAAATTAAGTTTTTTAAAGTTATTGTTTCATCATGAGTTTTCATATATTGTTGAGTAAGTCTTCCGCTGTGTAATGAGCTAGACGAAGGATTTGCTTGGGAGCCAGCAATGATTTTTTAGTGTTAGTTACGTCCAGGGTGTAGGCTCGCGGCGTGACAAACTTGGTATCAGAGAACAGAGTTCAAGTGTCCTAGGGTGTCTATGAAGCCTTGTCAGTTGGGACTTGTTTATGGTTGTGAGGGCCCCACTTATATAAACGAGGGACTACATGCATTTAAGAAAAGTTTCCTTTCTTTCATACTCTTAATCTTTCAATAGAACTATGTCGTAAGGAGCTTATTCAAACTCATGTGTTTCTTAGATTCATTCGACCACCCCTCATACTATAGGTGGTTGAAAAGCATAGCCAGTTCTTTATCGATGAGTTGCTCTTAGAAATATTTTTGAAGAAGTCATGAGAATTTAGAGAGGCTTGAGAGGAGCCTATGAGTGAGTTAACTATTGAGTTCAAAAGAATGCACTTATATTCATATGAATCATGCGTTTGAGATAAAAATGAGTTCTACTCTCTTCTCTAAACCTTATTTCAATTGAGATCCTTATGAGGAATTGTGTTGTAGGGCTTGGGTAATATTTTCACCCTAAAAGGTAGCATGAGTTACGAGATTATGAGTAGTAGTAGTAAAGAGTGCCCTTAAGTTGGAGAAAAGCATCCAGAGGTGTAGAAATTTATGAAAGGGAGATAGTGATGGGGCATATTATGTTATTGCATTCATCCACCCAGTTAGTTATAGTGATGAGTTCCTTTATGAGTAGAAAAAAGAATAATAATGTTGTAGAGAGCTCTTGATAGAAGGAAGAGGAATGGTTACTAGTCAGGATGAGTTAGAGTATATTTTTAACCAGAATAGAGTTGATGTTATTGTGCAATCGTGTTAAAGGAGATTAAATACATCTGGCGAATAAGAGAGCAGAGTATTCATGAGGTGATAGACCCAAGCTAGGCTTATGATTTTTTTGAAAGGAGAACCCCATGGTATTTAGAGTATGATAAAACTATGTGAGAGATAATGTGCAGTAAGTGAGTAAACAGTACTTAAGTTGTGAAATGGAAGGAGAAGGTAATTTGTAGGTAGGTAGACGGAGAGCTAAAGACTTCCTACATGTCATGAGATCTTAGTGGGTGAGTGTTTCTTGACTTTTTCTAGTGGTTGCAAGTAGTATAAGGTGTGAGCAATCTTATTGATATATGTGTTAAGTAATGGACACTAAGCTTGAAATTGAGATGAGTGGCGTGATCAAAAGATGGCAACATGAGGGTGATGTTGTTAGTTTTGAAATCTGATCTAGTAGGTTTGACCTGAAATAAGAGAGGAGATCAAAGTGGTGACTTGCAAAGAAAACGTGGTATTATGACCCATAGAGGAGAGAAATGAAGGTAGAGCAGTAAGAGGTATACCCGTGATGGTATATGGCCAGATGAGGTCCCAATTGAGGTTATGATTTTTTTTATGTGTGTCTAGTTTGTATTATTGAGCTGCCAATATAGGATAGACGGGTGCAAGTGTAATTTTCCTCAAGATTTAGATGAAGCAGCCTTAGGAGCCAATGAGAAGAGGTCAAGAGAAATATCTTAGAAAGAAGTCTTAGTACCTGCTTATGGAGAGTTCAGTAGTCATGAGATAAACGATTCCCGAGTGTTAGAGTAAAGGGGGATGTAGACCTAGTTAGAGATGATGGAATAAGTCCATAGCTTTCAAGTGTCATCTTCAGACCTAAGGGGTGATGATAAGATGAGAAATCAAGTCAAGCGTTGAGAATAAGATACTAATGGGTTCAAAGAGTATGAGATATACCTTTTCAGAGGTCCTTTTAGTAGTGGAGTGATATTAGAAAGAGAAGGTAAATAATCTTATTATGATAATGATGGTGTGATAATTCCATCTAAGGTTATAAATTAGGAGGAATATGATTAATGTTTCAAAGACACTTCATCCAATTCTAAGTGTCAACGATCGTTAGTCAGTATATAACCCAACCAACTGAGTTGGGGTCGATCCCACAGAGAGTAGATTTCTTTGAATTCAAATACGAAAGTATGACAATGACCTTTGCAGCTAAGCAGCACACACTTAAGAGTTTAACAATCAAATTTCAGGATGTCGTTACCAACCCACTTCAAATTATTAACAAGAAACAATCAGATAACTAGAAAACACTTGGGGGATTGACTAACCAACTGCCGAATTCAACTTAATAGGTGTACATCATTACCAATAATGTTAATTCGTCGCGGGTAGTATGGACTATAAGAAAAACAATTTACTCTCGAACAATTGCCTTATTTCCATTGAGTTCTCTCGAACCTCAACACTATCTATGAGCTGACCAGCCCACGTTCTAATCAAATCCACTCTTTCAAGCTAGATACAAAGGTTGGCTCTTGGGTCTCACTTTCTGAAGCTGAAACCGTCAAGACCCACTAAGGATGCCAAATTACTACATTGGTTATGTACCTCTCTCTCGAGCAAGCACAAAACTCTGAAATCTATCACACTAAATATGCAATAATGAAGTTAAACCACCGTAATAATTTAGACTCACTTCAGATTAACACCAACAATCACAAATCGATAACACCCATTTAGTAAAATGCAACAATTGGTCACATTGTCAAACCACCAAGTTTAGGGTTTTAGCCAATCATAGTGAAAAGATTAAATTCAATACCTGCCACGTTTTCCATAGTTGGGTAAAGGAAATTCGAAAGTTAAAATTAACTAAAATTTTCTCTATTACAAAATTCCAATGAAAAACCTTGCTAAAATCACTTGAAATCCACAATGGTAGTGTTTTGGCTCTCAATCTTTTGTTCCTCACGTTTCTGAATACTTTCTCTCTCTTGCAAAAATCAATTTATACAAGTCTGATGTGAGGCTTTTTGGGACTAATCGGCGAGGAAAGTCGGGTTTCACCGACTGTTCGGCGACTCGCTGATCGTCCTTCGTCTCATCTTAATTCTTCTTATCTTCTTAGTCCAGCCACTGTAACTTTAGGCGAGCCAGATTGGAATCGCCATTTCATTCCGCGATTCGCCTTTTTGCCTTTTAACTCTCCCATCAGCACTTATCTGGATTCCCATCAGGACTTTTGGCGACGAGGTCATCCTTCACAGATGTGCTCGGCGACACGCCGAATAGAACTGATGCTCGCCGAAGTTACTCTCAATCCAGTCTCAGGGTTCTGTAACTTTAGGCGATAGAGAAGCAACTAGGCGATTCACCGAGTGAACTAGGCGATTCGCCAAGTGAACTCAGCGATCACCAGGCTCGCTTTTCTTCATTCTTTCAGCTTGCTTCTTTCCTCTTTGCCAATTAGTGTCCTTGCTTTGTTCCTGAATCCGTATACCTGGAAATCAAGGGTTTTGCATTAGTTATTAGCACAAACTAAGAATTTGAAGACACTAAATCATTGTAAATAATGCCCTAAATAAGTCCAATTCTTGGACTCATTAACACCCCCAACTTAAACTTTTGCTTGTCCTCAAGTAAAACTTAAAGTTCAGTAGTTCAACATGATGTCTCAAACAGTCCTACACAAGACTCAATCATGAATGCACACAGTAAGACTCAACTTACTCATGAAATGATCAATTGTGCACTCAAAGATTCAAGTTGTGTCTCACAATTATCAAAGATTCTCAAGTTCACAATACTTGCTTCAAATGCAAGTTCAAGCTCAACAAAGGTACTCAAATGCTCTCACACAGAGATGATTCCATATTCACACACAATTGTTCAATAATTTATAGCTCTGGAATCACATACAACTCTCACACTCACAAAGATGAACACATGCGTGACTTTACCCATAGGTTTGCCCTTATTTTCCAACCAACATTCACTTCAGCTTACTCAAGATCAAAAAGGTTTTTTTTTTAGAATTTGTAACGGGGCTGAGTGTCAAGGTATGGTCATTTAGGCTTAGTGGTTGTTATTCTCATGATATGTGGTATGAACGACACTTCCTTTCCTTTTCTTCATCATTCTCATTCATGCTCAAAATTCACTCCATTATTCACTTTCCATGGAGTACCGGACCCCCAATTTGTTTTGCAACTTTTTCACTCTTTTTCTTTCTTTTTTTTCTTCTTTTTTTTTATTCATTTTTTTTATTTTTTTTTAAAGAGGGGTTCCATCTTTCTCAAGACCATAGATCAAGGGGGACTTCTTTGCATTTCTTGATTTACCTTCTCTTTTCACCACACTCCCAACTTAGGCTTTTGGCCTAAGTTGGCTATTCAAACAAACCACACTTCATGAGGATTATGGGTGAAGGGATAAAGAGAGGTCTCATTTGCTCAAGTTTCTTCCATGAAAAAAAAGGGTAAGGGTCAAAAGGTGTTCAAGCAAATTTCGCACACTCACAAGGTTGGTTACAAAAGAGGTATAATGTCAAATTGTTTCACTCTTCACAATTTGATGCCTAAGATCATTTCAAGAGCTTGCATCACTTAGTCAACCAGACAAACGGGGAAAATTATAGGTGTCATCACAAAAGGTTCACGGTAAGCTTGTCACACAAGGCATTGGAACCAATGTCAAACAAGACTCCACACTTTTGCTAGTGTGCAATGTTCATCACAAGAGACTTGTTCGATGATCGGCTAGTTACAACGAGATGCACAAAATTGACACATTATTTATGCAACTTCATTTGGCCTCATTGTAGCCGTGAATTTATTTTTGTTCGATTAAGAGCACTATTTAAGTCATCGGTATTGATCATAACCGATACTCAAATAAATAACTTTTTCCGAATGAGCAAGGGACTCACTGACCAAACACATACCCCTACCAAAAGCATTCAACATTGTCCTCAATGTGATTAGAGAACAAACACTACCAAAAATGACAAATAAAAATAAACTACTGATATGTAAACACGTAAAGCAAAGTGACAAGGAATCTTCACTAGGTGCCCATTTGGCGAAAAGTTGTAACAGTCGCCGAACTACTCGGTGACTCGCCCAATGATCAAGATACCATTGTTATTTCCAGTGTGCACCACATTTAGGAAGGGGCAAAGGGGCAGAGTTGAAAGAGACCACCGAACTGGTCGGCGCTTCGCCTAATGGACTTGCATACTCGCCGAATGATCCATTGGGTTAGGCCATTTGAGCTGGGGCCAAAGGGCGGAGAAAATCGGGTCGCCCAATCACTTTGGCGAGTCACCAAGTGATGATAGTTCCCGCCTAAAGTTCCAGTATCGCTGCTCCATTTTCATAGCTCAGAGGTCGGACTAGGTTGGGTTCACCGTACCGATCGACGATCCATCAATGGTGTCTTCACCTCGCACAATTTCTTGCACATGCAAAATTAGCGCACATTATTTGAAGTACTAACACTTGGGTTGCCTCCCAAGAAGTGCCTTATTTAATGTTGTGGCACGATGTGGAAATTCTCTCAAGCATCTTCCAGATACACCACTTTAGTCAGAGAAATTTCTTGGCATTCGCCAAAATACAAGTTTAAGCGTTTCCCATTCACTTTGAAGGTAGGTCCCTCTTTACCTTCGACTTCAATGGAACCATTTGTGAACACCCGTGTTACTCTGAATGGACCTGACCATTTAGATTTGAGCTTTCTCGGAAAGAGCCTGAGTTGAGAATTATATAGCAAAACCCAATCTCCAACTCTGAACTCCCTCTTAAGGATTCTAGAATCATGCCACTTCTTCATCTTTTCCTTGTGAAGAGCTAAACTTTCATACGCCCTGAACCTGAATTCGTCCAGCTCATTTAGCTTATCTACTCTCTCTTTTGAAGTCTTTCTCCAGTCCAGATTTAGAGCTTTCAATGCCCATAATGCTTTGGTTTCCAATTCAACTGGTAAATGACAAGATTTTCCAAAAAACTAGTTGATACGACGACATACCAATTGGTGTTTTGTATACAGTGCGATACACCCATAGAGCATCATCAAGCTTTCGAGACCGATCAGTCCTATTTGCATTCACCGTCTTGGCAAGGAGACTTTCGATCTCTCGATTCAACACTTCAACTTGGCCGCTCGTTTGGGGATGATACGGAGTCGCCACTTTGTGTTTCACTCCATATTTGCTCAATGCGGATGCAAAATACTTGTTGCAAAAATGGGATACCCCATCACTAATAATAGCCCGAGGAGTACCAAATCTAGCAAAGATGTAGCGTTTCAGGAATTGAACAACAATTTTCCCTTCATTGTTTAGAAGTGCAACAACCTCCACCCATTTAGAAACATAATCTACGGCCACCAAAATATACTTATTACCAAACGAACTCACAAATGGGCCCATGAAATCTATTCCCCAAACATCAAATAGCTTAACTTCTAAAATGGGCGTAAGAGGCAACTCGTGTCTTTTGTACACTTCACCTTGTTTCTGACATTGAATGCACTTCTTAACAAACTCATGAGCATTTTTGTAGAGTGACGGCCAGTAGTAGCCACTTTGAAGGACTTTAGCAGCTATACGTACACCACCATGATGACCCCCAACCAGTGAAGCATGACAAGCATGGAGAATTTTGATGGCTTCTTCTTCCGGAACACATCTCCTAATGATATGTTCTACACACTCTCTGAATAAGTATGGTTCATCCCAAAAGTACTTCTTAACATCGAACAAGAACGTTCTTTTGTTGGTAGAAGTTCAGTTCTTCCGGCATTAATCCATGCACTACGTAATTGGCAAAATCAGCATACCAAGGATGTTGTTTGAGAGTTACCATGATTACTTGTTCATCGGGAAAAGAATCATTTATGTCGATCTCCAGCTCGTCATTTTCCTTGCCTTCCAATCTTGATAAGTGGTCAGCCACCTGATTTTCACAACCTCTCATATCTTTGACTTCAAAGTCGGATTCTTGCAATAGTAGCACCCACCTTATCAATCTTGGCTTGGCATCCTTCTTTGCCATCAGATAACGCAGTGCAGCATGATCAGTGTGAACAACCACTTTAGTACCTAGCAAGTATTCCCGTAACTTCTCAAACACATATACGACCGCAAGTAATTCTTGTTCTGTAATTGTATAGTTACGGTAAGAATTGTTTAGAGTTTTGCTTGCGTAGTAAATGGGGTGAAATAGTTTGTTGCCTTTTTTCCCCAATACAACACCTAATGTCGTGCCGCTTGCATCACACATTACTTCGAAGGATTATGACCAATCGGGACTAATGATAACCGAGGTGGAGATCAATTTTTCTTTCAATCACTTGAAAGCCACCATGCAAGCATCATCAAAGTGGAATTTCACCTCCTTCTCCAAGAGTTTTGCTCAGAGGATGTGCAATCTTTGAGAAGTATTTGATGAACCACTGGTAAAAACCGGCATGTCCCAAGAAACTACGAACACCGTTCACCGAAATTGGTGGTGGGAACTTCTCAATCACTTCAATCTTCGCTTTATCAACCTCCAGCCCCTTTTGCAACACTTTGTGACCAAGAACTATGCCTTCCTTAACATGAAGTGGCTTTTTTCCCAATTTAGGACCAAATTTGTCTCCACACATCTTTGGAGAACTTGTCCTAAGTGTGCTAAACATGCTTCAAACGTGTCACCCACAATCAAGAAGTCATCCATGAATACCTCCATTGAATACTCCACCATGTCAGCAAAAATAGATAACATGCAACGTTGAAATGTTGTCGGAGCATTACATAACCCGAACAGCATCCGTTTAAAGGCAAAGGTTCCATATGGGAAGGTGAAGGTGGTTTTCTCTTGGTCTTCCTGAGAAATGGAGATTTAGTTATAACCGGAATACCCATTCAAAAAGCAATACCAACCTCTCTCTGAAAGTCGATCAAGCATTTGATCCATGAAAGGCATGGGAAAGTGATCCTTTTAAGCCCATGAGTTTAACTTTCGGTAATCCATGCATACTCGCCATCCGGTCACTGGTCTCATAGATACAAGCTCCCCTTTTTCATTTAGGACTACTGTGATGCCTCCCTTTTTCGGTACACATTGTACCGGACTTACCCATTTGATATCCGCAATATGGTAGATCACACCTGCGTCCAACCACTTTATTATCTCCTTTTTCACCACCTCATGCATCGGTGGGTTCAATCTCCACTGATGTTCAACACTCGGCTTACAATCACTATCAAGCTGAATTTTATGAGTACAAATGCGGGGAGGAATGCCCACTATGTCAGCGATAGTCCAACCTATAGCTTTGATATGCCTTCTCAACACCTCAAGGAGAATTTTACCTGCCATTCAAGCAAGTCAGCTGCAATGATCACCGGTAAAGTGTTATTTGCCCCCAAGAAAGCATATCGGAGAAGGGACGGAAGTACTTTCAACTCCAGATTTGGTGGTTCTTCTGTTGATGGCTTTGCATGAGGAATTTCTCGATTTTTTAGATCAATGTCCCACTTCAATTGAGTCTTTGAATACCCCCCCCCCCCATGCCGGAAAGAGCAGCTACTACCTCTTCATAGCCTTGAATTTTGAATTCATTATAGTTAGCAAGCACGGCTTCAAGTGGTTTACTCATACACATCAAATGGTTCACACTAGCCACGACCTTATTAATAACATCAACAGTGGAGACCACATGAATATCACTTGGGTGTTTCATTGACTTACAAACATTAAAGGTTACTTCATCTTCGTTCACCCGAAACTTCAGTTCTCCACTTTCAACATCCACCAACGCTCTCCGGGTTTGGTCTTCCCAAAATGATGGGAATTTCAGCATTTATTTCACAATCGAGAATGACAAAATCAGCCGGGAAAATGAATCGGTCAACCTTTACCAAGATGTCATATAGTATTCCCACATGATGTTTAATTAATCGGTCCGCCATCACGAGTCTCATTGTTGTGGCTTTCGGCTCACCCAACCCAAGTTGTTTATAGATCGCATATGGAATTAGGTTGATGCTTGCTCCCAAATCGCATAGGGCTTTAGCGAATTGGAGCATGCCTATGGTGCAAGGGATGGTGAGCGCTCCGGGATATTTTCTCTTTTTGATCATCTCCTTAGTCATAATTGCACTACAACTATGAGAAACTTCGATTGTCTCAAAATCCAAGCTCCTTTTCTTTGTGACTAACTCCTTCATAAACTTGGCATAACCCGGCATTTCCAACAAGGCTTCCACTAGAGGGAGATTAATCAATAATGTCTTGAATACCGATAAAAACTTCTTGAACTTCTCATCTTCATCTTCTTGAGGCGTTGGGGAAATTGAGGGGATATTTTGGGTAAAGGTTGCATAACTTTTGGGATTGGATTATGTGTCTCCACACCTTTTTGTGGTCCTTTAGCAATGCTTTGATGGATGGGTATTTCTTCTTCCTCCATGCTTTTGTCTTCTTTATGCATTTGAGCTTCTTCATTACCGGTCACATCGCCTATCGCTACCTTTCCACTACGAGTAACCACAGTCAGCCCTCTATCATCATCTTCCCTTGTCATTTTTTGTTTCAACTGTGCTGAAAGTAAACTCAACTGACCTTCAAATGTCTTGATTGCATATGCATGAGAGTTCACTTTATTGTTTAATGACGAAAAATTAGCTTTCATCCCTTTTAACAAATCATCTGAACCTTCAACCTTATCAAGGATGTGTGATAGCAAATCATTCACTCGAGGACTACTTGCACTCACTTTCGACTTTGGGCTCTCACTCGATTGAGTGTGGTCCTCTTCATGGTCATCTTCCCTTCTTCCAATAATCACTTTGCTCAGCCTATTCTTGAGAGTATCTTCTTTGCTCTTCTCCCTTGTGATAGTTCCAACTGTGATTCCCACCTCGCTGTAAATAGTGTGGGTGGAAACCCTTCTCGTATCTCTTGGAATTCCAACCTTGATTCTCCCCCGGCTTTGAATAACCTGAGGAAGAACCCTCCTCAACTCTAAACACTCCACTTGCTCCCTTGGGCCTTACCACATTCTCCAACATATGCTCTTGTAGTAGCTCCGTTTGGGTCAACATCTTCTTGATGTTCTCATCCATTTCTCTTTCCTTATCAAGTTGTTCTTGTGTCATTCTAAAACAAAAAGGAGAGACTTGATCCTCTTGAGTGTACCAAGCTTGATTTATTTTTGTCATGTCATCAAGAAGAAAGGAAGCCACCTTAAATGATTGCAAAATTATTCCCCCTCATGCCAATTGATCAGCCACTCCTTTATTAACCGAATCAAGACTCCGGTAAAAATATTGGAGTAGCAAATCGTTTGGTAGCCTGTGAGTTGGGCATTGAAGTAGGAGCTTCTTAAACCTCACCCACATTTCATGGATGGGTTCACCCTCTAATCGCTTAAAGCCTTGAATGTTATCCCTAAGTTTAATCATTCTCAACGGAGGGAAGAATCTTGCATTAAATGTTGTGGTCAGCTCATCCCACAATGTGATGGAATTCTTTGGTAACTCGGCCAACCACATGCTAGCCTCCCCCATCAGAGATAGTGGGAATAACCTAAGCCGGATTGATTCTTGTGGCACATCCTTGAACGAAAACGGGCTGCATACCTCTATAAAATTCCTCACATGATTATGTGGATCTTCATGAGCCAGCTCACCATAAAGTCCCTTCATTTGGAGGAGATGAAGATTGTGCTCGTGACCTCAAATGTTGCATTCTCATCAACTGATGGTAGGAAAATTTTACCCATTTCACCTAATTGGGTTGGGTAGTATTCACTGTTATATCCTCGATACCATCTCGGTGGCCTGCTAGGCTACCATTCACCTCTTCCTTACTCATTTTTACTTCTATTTAGTCCAACCAACACTACACAATGCAGTCTAAATCAATTCAACTACAACCAACAAATTCAAAAGTCAAATCTTCGATAAAAGAACTCTAAATAACGCTACTCCCCGACAGCGGCGCCATTTTGATTAACGTTTCAAAGACACTTCATCCAATTGTAAGTGTCAATGATCGTTAGTCAGTATATAACCCAACCAACTGAGTTGGGGTTGTTCCCATAGAAAGTAGCTTTCTTTGAATTCAAATACGAAAGTATGACAATGATCTTTGCAGCTGAGCAGCACATACTTAAGAGTTTAACAATCAAATTTCAAGATGTCGTTACCAACCCACTTCAAATTGTTAACAAGAAACAATCAGATAACGAGAAAACACTTAGGGGATTGACTAACCAACTGCCGAATTCAACTTAATGGGTGTACATCATTATCGATAATGTTAATTCGTCGCGGGTAGAATGGACTATAAGTTAAACAATTTTCTCTCGAGTAATTGTCTTATTTCCATTGAGTTCTCTCGAACCTCAACACTATCCATGAGCTGACCAAACTGAAATGACCCAAAGTTCTTTAAAATGTGCTTCGGAAGTTACCGGAAACTTGTTTAGCTATATATAAAAAAATCCGTTTCGTTTTTCGAAAATACGACTTCATATTCTTGTTTAGGGGGTCAAATTGAGTGGGGAATGGGTCTAACCCAAATTTTAGAGCAACCGTATCAAAATCCGAAATTTCCAAGTGAAGCCTTTTTCGAGGGTCTACTTTGGAGGGTCATATCTCCTAGCACAC
>JAJOOE010009911.1:0-37061 GCA_036250405.1 Solanum raphanifolium | reverse complement strand
ATATAATAAAAGGGAGTTTATGATGGGACATTCAAATGTCCCATCATAAACTCCCTCTTATATAGTAGAATATGATGATGATGATTATTATTATTATTATTATGATGATGATGATGATGATATGATAAACGTTACCAACTAAAACAATCTTACAGAATTATTTTTCAAACTTCAAGAATCTAAATTTTTATTTCTTAGATATGATATCTACAAAATCTAATGGATCAATTTTAACATCATCGAAAAATAAAACTATATAAGAGTAACTCTAAGTTTCCTCTCTATTCCTACCCTATCTCTCCCTAAATCTCTTATCAATTGCTGAAAAACTCTAGATATGGCCGATCCACCACCGTCGGAAGAAGCGAACTTCATCGCGGTGTTCGACGGTCTTGCAGTTCAACCTCTTGATCGTACTTTTTACGCCCTACACATGACCACAACATACCAAGAAAATGTCGAAGATTTCCCTTTGGAATTTCAGAATGTCAATTTCAAGACCGATGACATCATTCTTGATTAATCATTCAATGATATTTTTCCAAACCCTACCAATGATGATGCATTTCAAAACTCAGGTTTGGACTCGAGTCAGATGAACCCTCATAGCTTTGGTCAACTTGAGAGTTAGCTGATGGGGAGTTCTGATGATGCTTCTAGAACATTCAATTCGACCTCAGGCTATTGTCTCGGGGAAGCTCAAGTTTCGAACAATCCGGTACTTTTTCCCCTAAATTTTGAAAATAATTCAGTAAAAGATGGAGTTGTAGAACAAAACCTCAAATTAGAGGTTGTCAATGCTAATATAAGTAACTGTAGTTATTTGTTGAAAAGGAAAAATAGTAGTGAAGACTCAAATGATGTAAGCAAACACCAAAAATACACTATATTTTCCTTCAGTGACAATGTTAACAATGATGAGGACGAAAAGGGGATGGCTAGAAAAATTAGGAACTGGAAAAGTGCTCACTTCATGGCAATGAAAAAAGCATTATATTAAGGAGTTAGCAAATAAATTTAGAATATTTCATTCAACAATTCAACATTTGAATGCGAATTTATCCTATGCAATGGCGGAAAATGTAACTCTAAAGGCACAACTTGGAGTTACTGGTGTACCTGCTCAAGTGCCGCCACCCCCCGGGATTTATCCCTATCCTCCTCCATGGATGTCATAAACACAATCTTATATGATGAACCAACAAGGATCTCAAGAGCCATTAGTTCCCATTCCAAAGTTGAAATCACAGGCACTAGCAACCGCGCCAAAAAGTAGCAAGAATGTGGAGAAAAAAAAGAGTGAGGTGAAAACAAAGAAGGTTGCTAGTGTTAGCTTCCTTGGTGTGTTTTTCTTCATGATTCTCTTTGGTGGGTTGGTTCCTTTATTGAAACTGTGATATGGAGGTATTAGGGAACCATCTATGAGTGGAGAGTCTTTTGTGAGTGGATTTTATGCAAAACATCATGGAAGAGTTTTGACTATTGACGGGGCTGTGAATGAGACAAGTTATTTTGGGAAATACGGTGGAAAATTGTGGCCAAGGAGGTCAGGTGAAAGCAATCAGAAAAATACCAATAAGGTTGCAGATGAGTTTGTTTATGTGGGCAATGGTAGTGATCCTTTGGAAGCCTCTCTGTATCTCCCAAGGAATGATAAACTTGTTGAGATTGATGGGAACTTGATAATTCAATCCGTATTGGCAAGTGAGAAAGCCATGGCATTTCATGGAAGTGATGATAAGAAAAATAGAGAGGCAGGCCTCGCAGGTGATTTAGCCCCTGCTATCCCAGAAATCTATCCTCACCTTTATCGAAGTCCTGCAATGGGACAAAGCATTCTTGGATCTGAGGAGAAAGAGAATGTAAGTGTTTGCTTTGAGAATTTAGGCACTTTTAATTGCTTTGAGTCACTTCTGCTTTCCAGTATTTTAATTCATTTTTGTGTTCAATTGGGCAGGACCTTTGTTGAGTTCAGGCATGTGTACAGAAGTGTTCCCGTTTGATGCATCATCTTCTGCTAGAGATATATCTATGGAAGAAAGGAAGAATGGCACGCACCTCCACAGAAATAGAAGGATCCTCAACGGCCCTCCCGTTTCCCTTTCTAGACCCTCTCACAACATTTCTGAAGAACAAACTGGAACAAAGGGAAAGCAAGAGAATTTTAGCAGGAACAAGCCACTTTCTTCCGTGGTAGTGTCCGTTCTGGTTGTGCTTATTGTTAGTATCAAATATGTCACCTATTCTGGCATGCTTCCATTTAAAGGATCTGCTCCTTTAGTGAATGCCCCTGAAGATGGAGTGTTCATGTCGCAGAAGCATGTTGGTCGTCTTCTTTATGTGTCATATGTTTCAGCAATAATAATGCATCATCTCTCTTTAATTATCGAAAGAAGAAAGTGAACAATTCGTTAAGTTATATGTATTATGTTTGTGCATTCGATATTTACTCAAAAATGACAATTGTAGTTGACAATTCCTTACATTAGCAAATAACCAGAAAATATTTGACTTTCTCCGAAATAATATGACATCTTACCTTGGTAAACCAAAGCTTGGAACGTCGATCAATTAAGCAAATAAGCGTAGAATGATTAGACAACCACACACCTAGCAGAAAGAGAAAAGAAAGGATACAAGAAGAGAACACATCCATATAGAGGCACAATTGATGTTGTCGACATAATAACAAAACTCGTGAAATAAAACTTGAGGTATTTTCTTAAGTTGTGATTTGTTTTATTTAGTTGTGTGTTTGTTGTCAGCTTGATCATGACCATAGTGAGCAACTCAACAACAATATAATAGAAACTTCTCACGTAGCTTATATGTTTGAAGTCCTTAAACTCTACTTCTCTCTTCTCTTGAATGGAGGCAATGTATGAAGCATATTCAATTACTTAATTAGGTTAGTCATTTGAGAAATCACATCATAAAAATTAAGTGTCATTAACGTATAAAGAAAGATGATTTTGTAAAGAAAGATATATCTATTGGAATGGAGTTAGCGTGTAACTATGATTTTGAGAGATACCGGAGTACAATTGTTCGTTGTTTGTGCGGAGCTTCAAATTGTTCTAAATTTCTGGGTCGTACCGAGATTCCAGTGATCTCTGTAACCCTTTTTTTAATGAATTGATTTAAAAATATACTAAATATTGTGTTGAGCTATGGACTTTCAAGAGACGAAAAAAATAAAATCAATAGAGCACACTAAACTGAGTACAAAATTTGTGGGGCTTCTAAATGGAAAAATAATACTTAAAATATTCCAGCCCAGGTCCTAAGGTATTTTTCTTAAAAATCAAGGTTGCAACGATTGCTTATGTCTTCAAAATTTTTAAAGCAATGAGATGAAATAATGAAGAGCACGACAAAGATGGAGTTCTATGACATCCTGCAAATTCTGAAGCTTGCTTATGTTGTACTTGTTACTCTCTTGATTTACTAAATGCTCTTACTTTGTTTTAATGAATAGATTTCCAAATATAGTGAATATTGTGTTGAGCTATGGAATTTTAAGAAAAGAACAGCATGTTCTCTCAATAATTTTTTTATCTGGGTATAGTTCACACTGATAGATATCAAATCAAGCTTAAAGCTTGAACAATTAAATGCATCAGCAAAATCTCAAGCAATTAGTTGTTGTCCAGTTACATCGACTAAATCTCGAACAAGTATTGCAACGATGGTTGATATTGTTACTACTATTCCACGCCTATGTTCGTTGTAATTCTATCCGGCAATTGCACTCGCAATTCCTTTTGATATGTTACTTGATAGATTGCGAGTTTTTGCGAGTTAAAAAGAATCCTTAAGTGAGTTGCAAATCCATCTTTTTGAGATGGTAACGTATTTTGTTGATTGAATGTTCATTGCGTGAGTTTAGAACTCTAATTAATTGGTGATCCAGTCTACTCTCTTTCAATTTTATTTTTAGAAGTTTGGCTTTACCTTTGAGAAAACTTCTTACTTCCTCAAATTTTCTAAGTGGATTTTCTACTTGAAGAACATTAGTAACATCACAGGTAGCACTTCTACTTTTAGCAATTAGTTGTTGTCTAGCTATATACAAGATCAAGCTTTGAAGTGGCTTCAGTTTTTATCCCCTCATACTTGATATCTTTCTATCAATTTATAGAAAAAAAATATTAGCGTCACGATCCGAGTCTACGCACTACTTGTGACTGGCACTCAGGATCACGAATGACCCCAAATGTACCCTTGGTAATGGCATGTTGCTAATGAACTACTTTGACATTCTACAAAGTGTGAGCGGAAGCTACAACATAATTAATTGAAGCAATAATTAACATACATTATGACTGAAAGATCCATGAAACTAAAAAACTAATGTCTGAAGTAAAGTCTCTACTTACTAGAATAAAGAAGATTTATGTTTTGTCGGGACATGGCTCCCAAATATCGCTAAGCAATTAATTGTCCTGATGAAAAATCTAACTACTTACTACTTTTTGAAGTCTCCGAATGAGGAGGACTCACCAACTGCTGATTGGAGAGCTACAACTTGTCTAGCCACAAGTCTGAGAGTGAATGCCTGAACTACATTAAAAAGGATGCAGTGCAAAGAAAAGTATGTGGTCAGTAATGAAATGTACTGACTATATAAGGTGACACTAAGATAATCAACTCGGGTGGCAACATGTAACAAGAACTTATGAGTTTTCAGTAAGCATAAACACAGTGAAATAAATGAAACACATCTTGAAATCAGTTTATAAATATCATTTGAGAATCTGCTTTCAAATACATAAAGGTGAACCTATTTCAGTATCCCAGAACTAAAAATGAATCTAATTAAGATGTCATATCATTTCAGAGAAAGTAATTAAATATTTCTGGTTATTTGCTAATGTAAGGAATTTTCAACTACATTAGTCATTTTTGAGTAAATATAAATATAGAGTGCACACACATAATACGAGAAAAGACATAAAGTCACCACAGAAGTTGTCTCGAATTTTTAAAAAGACACCTTAACTTTGCAATCGTCCTATTACCCCCACTAAACAATTTTGAACAGACATTACTATGTCATTTTTCGTCCACCTCACATAGAGAGTGGTGTGCACTTTCTCAAAGAGAGTGAGCAACCTAAAATAACTAATATAATTTTATTTTTACAAGTATTTTATTATAAATATATTTTCTTATTTTTCTTATTATTTTAACTATTTTTCCTTTTAATTTTTTCTCTTTCTTTCTTCTTTCTTCTTCAAAAATTCATTGTCATCTCCATTGAAGCTTCTCACTTTCAATGTCACTATTTTTACACAACTTTACCTTCCTTTTTTTTTTACTACTATTAGTTTTACTCTCTTTAATTTTAAAACTTTATCTAAATATTTTCTTACATTTCGAATAATTTGATAAACCCATTATATTTCAAGATGATTATGAAGTATCATATAGTTTTTTTTTAATCCGATTTCAATTAAGTTCTTTCAATTTTCGTGGAATTCATTGATTCTTTTAAAATTATCATTTCTAATTTTAAAGTTATATGAAAATGAGTAGTTGATGATACCTTCAAAATTTTAAATTTTCTTAGAAAAATAGTTAATTTTGTTATCAATAATTCAATAAAGTCTAAAAAATAGTATGAATTCTATAAAGAATTTGACCGGAGAAGAAGAAGAAAAAGAAAAGAAAAAAAATGAGAGTGGGGTTCAACTTGACGTGGGGGGTGGGGTGAGGGTGGGAGGTGAAGAAAAAGAAAGAAAATGGAGGGATGGATAACTTTAAAGTGGGAGGTGGAAGATGAAGTGAAATTTAAGATGAAATCTAAATTAAAATAAGTTAAAAAGTAAGTAAAAAAGGAAGAAGTAAAAAAGTTAGAGTGAGTGAGAGAGAGAGAGAGAGAGAGAGAGAGAGAGAGAGAGAGAAATAAAGAAAAAAAAAGATAAAGAAAAAACTTAAAATTAAAAAAATTACATTTTTAATTAAATTAACACGACGTAATGATTGGTGTGTGAACACACTTCTTAAAATCTGGGGCTGATCGAAAAATGATATAATAATATTTATTCAAAATTGTTTAGTGGGGGTACTAGGACGGTTGTAAAGTTAAGATGTTTTTTTGAAAATCCGAGACAACTTCAGTGGTGGGTTTATGTCTTTTATCCACATAATACATATAACTCAAAGGAGCATTCACTTTCTTCTTTCGATAATTAAGGAGCGAAAATGTATTATTGTAGAAATATATCACACATAAAGAAGACGACAATCACCCTCCATTAGTTAATGATAGTTGTTTAAAGTTATAATTTTACATATTGAAGCTATGTGAACAATGAGGACTATTATTAGATCTTATGCTATCTACAAAATTGTTTATCAATGATGTTTCTGCTACATGAACACTCCATCTTCAGGTGACTTCCCCAGAGGAATATATCCTTTAAATGGAAGCATGCAAGAATAGGTGACATACTTGCCACTATCAATCAGCACAACTACGAATATCCGAAAGAGGGACTTTGGACCCATGATGCCTGTTAGAAAATGAGATATTTCTAGCTAGTCTTTTTTTAATGGTTCTTTTTTAATATTATGTTTAGTTTGTAGAGGAGATGTAATCATTGTTTTATGCAATATGTTTTGTAAGAAAAGATTAATAGTGGTTGGATAGGCATGGTCTTTACTAACCTTTGAGAAGCTTATATAGCTATATGTGTATGCCTTTATTAACATGGCATCCAAAAACTTCTTGGGTGTAAGCCCTCCTATGTTTACAGGAAAAACACATCACATATGGGTGATAAAGATATAGGTTTATCTCAAAGCTCTTAGTCTATGGGAAACAATTGCATGTGAAGATGATCCTCCTCCACTTTGACCAAATCCAACAGTTGCAGAAATGAAGACTTATGAAGATGGAAGTCAAGGAAACCAAAGGCTCTCACATGTCTTCATTCAGCACTTTCAGATGTGATTTTCACAAGAATAATGGTTTGTGGAATACCTAAAGAAGCATGGGAGAAGCTAAAAGAGGAGTTCGATGCAAGAGACAGAGTGAAAACTATCAAACTATGAACTCTCAAAAGATAATTTGAGATGCTATGGATGAATGAAGGAGATATTGTGAAAGAGTATTATGCCAAACTTGTGCAAATCGTAAACAAAATAAGTCTATTTGGTTAAACCAATTCAGATTCAAAGGTGGTGAAGAATATGAAGGTAAGATTACCATTAAGTTTCGAGTCTAATCTTTCAAATATAGAGGAATCTTGTTGTAACATCTCGCAATTCGAAATAGCTAGGAAGAAGCTAAGAATTGGAAATAATGTGTTTTTGGTCAACTTCAAACGGCCATAACTCCTAGCTCAGTAATAGTTAGGTGTATTTCCAGATATGGTTGGAAAGCTCTTGGAATGCTCGCTTCAACGCCATCGAGTTTGCACGATTCCGAGCTCATATGAGTAAGTTATGCCCTTCAGAAGTTAGGCTATTCGAATAAGGAAAGTCCAATCCGGATTTTAGAAGGGTAGATTACTCTTTTCCCTACCCAATTAATTTAATTCGTTTTAGTGAATTAATTAAGGGTCAAATCAGAATGAGATCAGTTTGGTCAATTGGAAATTCATGCTAGGGCTTGGAGAAAAGAGAAAAAGAGGAGAAAGGAGAAGAGCATTCAAGATTCGTCAAGATAGTCTAGTTTGGCTTGTGGATTTCGTCAGGGGTGATCCCTACAAGGTATGTGAGTCTTTCATAGCGTTGGGTTCATTCACCCACACACCAAACATGTGTCGTTCAGCAGAATTCGTCCTTAAAAAGTACGAAAGTTGATAATCTTGACAAGAATTCTCGAATTTATATGTTGTTCTTGAATTGGATTGAATTGAGGAGTTTCTAAGATCGTTACGTTGAGTTTTAGAGTTGTTTTGAGTAAGGTTCTTGAGTACGCATGCTGGGTATCGGAATCTAAAATGAATTTGAGAACAATAGTCGAGTTTAGGCTAATTGGGGCTGGAAAATGAAGAAGGAAAAGTCGAGCAGGATCTGGCACGCAAGTCTGCGTCGCGGACTCCCCTGTCTCAAAATTAAATTTCGCGAATAATTATATAAAACATCTCCGCGTTGCGAACTTGTTTCAAGACAGTGATTTCGTGACTTTTCTCATGTGTATCTATTTAAAATCATTCCTAAACAAGATGAGATCGTTCCAAACACAAATCATAATCCTTGAATCCATAATTCTATTCAAGGATTAGTTAAGAGCCAAGTCAAGAGTAGTTAAGATCAAAGTCAAGAGAAGTCAAGAGTCAAGTTAATATAAGTTCTTAAAAGATTTTCAAAAGTCTTTTTTGTTAACTTTGTTTTAAGACTTAAAGTTCAAGTTGAGTAAAGAGTAAAGAGTAAAGCTTGAAGTTCATTTCTTCAAAAGTATATGGGGACTATGTATTACAAAAGGGTTTAAAATGTTTTCACATTTAAACAAGAAAGGAAAACCTTGATTTCCAAAGAGCATTTGAGCTAGTTTTTAGAAAAGAGTAAATGCTTTCATAATTAAGCAAGAGGGGACACTTTGATTTTCAAAATAGCCTTTGAGCTAAGTTTTGAGAAATTATCTCAAATCACAGAAAGAAGTATGTATTAAACATAAAGAGCTAGTATATTTTGGGAGTAGTATTGAGCACCGATATGGGAAAAAGTTCATACAACTATCAGCCCCCATAAACCATGTAGCCATCATGGGTAGAAAAGGATCATACTTTTTAGATGAATCCTTTTTCGCATAGACTAGTGGATCCACTTAGTAATTCAGGTCCTATACCTTTGGCATGGTATAGGATGCGCTGATAGCGTGAGGGAGATTGTTGTATCATCACAATAGCTCTTATGTGATGGTTGTCAGTTAGATAAACTCTCATAACAATAATTGCATGGTTCCTCAAGGGGTTCTGCTTAGTATGAATGGGGGTATGGGACTTCATTCCTGCATTGCACAATTAGACTTTGAGAGGGAGCATGGTATGTCTTTTATGATATTATGATTATGAGTTGACATCATGTTTTAAACAATTTTCCTTTTTCTTTATATTGCATTTTTTTAAAACTGCTTTATAATGAAATGAGTTCATTTAAGTATTCATGAGTTGAGAAGAGCCAAGATAAATGTTTTTTTAGAATCTTTTCAAGCCTATGTTGTGTTTAGCATTCTAACTCGTATACTCGTACATTCAATGTACTGATGCTAGTTAGCCTGCATCGTATTTATGATACAGACGCAGGTAACTAGGATCGGCATCCAGTGCATCGTTGATCCATTGAGCAGTTCAGAGTCTTTTGGTGAGCCTTTTTGCATTCCGGAGGATCCCTTTTGTTTACTTTCACTATTAGATAGTTTATTCGGATGTCGTGGGCCTGTCCCGACATCTATCTCATTTGTTTTAGAGGCTTCATAAATAGTCAGTCAGATGTTAGTTCATTCGTCATCGTTTTGTTATTGGCTTATGTTCATATTTGAGTTGCCATTTTGGCCAAGTTAAATATTTTTTTTAAAACATTATGAGTTCAGTTTGAGACATGTTGAGTTATCTTGTATTGGATTCTCTTTCTTATATCTAAGTTTTTCGCTAAGTAAGTAAGCCAGGCCAAAGGTTCTCTTGGGGTCAACAATGGTTCTCGAGTGCCAGCCACGTCCAGGGTGTAGGCTCAGGGCGTGACAAACTTGGTATCAGAGCCCAGAGTTCAAGAGACCTAAGGAGTCTATGAAGCCGTGTCTGTAGAGTCCTATTTATCGGTGTGAAGCGCACCACATCTATAATTAGGAGGCTGCAACATTTAGGAACTATCTCACTTCTTTCACACTTATTTCGTGCGTTAGAGTTTGATCTCTAAAAAGTTTCCCTCTAATTCGTGCTTGTGCGTGTTTCCAGATAATCATGGCTCCACGAAGAGCAGTTAGAGGTCGTCCTACTAGGATAAATGTTGAGAAACAAGGGGTACCTAATGAACTAGAAGTGCAACCCCAAGGAGAGGTCACCAATGCTGAATTCCGTGAAGCTATCCAGATGTTAAGTCAAGTTGTGACCTATCAAGTTGGACATAGAGGTAATCGACAGGAAGTGGCTAATACTTCAAGGATCCGTGAGATTTTGAGGATGAACCCACCAAGCTTCACATGTTCAAGTGTCACTGAGGATACAGAGAACTTCATTGAGGAGCTGAAAACGTTATTTGATGTGATGCATGTTTCTAATGCGGAGAGGATAGAACTAGCTGCATTCCAAATGAAGGGTGTCGCTAGAATCTGGTTCGACCAATGGAAAAAGAATAGGACTGAGGATGCGCCAATAATGAGTTGGGCTGTGTTTAAGAGTGCTCTCATGGGATGTTTCTTTCCCCGTGAGTTGTGAGAGGCAAAGATAAGAGAGTTTCTCCCCCTTAATTCGGAGTATATAAGTGTTCATGAGTACAGTCTGAAGTTCGCACAACTTTCCCGCTATGCTCCGGAGATGGTTGCTGACATGAGAAACAGGATGAGTTTATTTGTTGTTGGGTTGTCTCGTCAGTCAAGCAAGAAAGGCAAGACAACTATGCTGATAGGGGATATGGACCTAGCAAGGCTTATGATCCATGTATAACAAGTTGAGGAGGATAAGCTGAAGGATATATAAGAGTTTAAGAATAAGAGGGCTAAGACATCAGGGACGAGTTCAGAGCTAAGCCTACCCATTCTCAAGGTAGTATTGCACAAAGGGGTAGCAAGCCTCCTGCATGTACTAAGTGTGGTAGGAACCACCCAGGTATTTGTCCTGAGGGCTCTACTGGTTGTTTCAAGTGTTGTCAGAACAGTCATTTTATGAGGGACTGTCCTGAGAACATGCAAGGTAAAGGTAATGGGGGCAACATAGCCTATTCTTTTTCAGTTGCTCCACCAGATAGAGCTGCACCTAGAGGGGTTACTTCTGGTACTGGTGGAGGAACAAACCGGTTGTATGCTATCAACAGTCACCAAGAGCAAGAGGATTCGCCAGATGTCACTAGTATGATCCAAGTCTTTGACTTTACTGTTTATGCTTTACTAGACCCAGGAACGAGTTTGTCTTTTGTAATTCCATATGTTCCTATGAATTTTGATGTTAATCCTGAGAAACTTAGTGAGCCATTTAGTGTTTCTACATCTGTTAGTGATTCTATTCTAGCAGAGAGAGTCTATCGTGATTGTCCCATTTTTGTCAATCACAAGAGTACCATGGCTGATCTAGTTGAGTTAGACATGGTAGATTTTGATGTCATTTTTGGTATGGACTGGCTTCATGCATGTTATGCCTCAGTTGATTGTAGAACTCGAGTTGTCAAGTTTCAATTTCCAAATGAGCCAGTCTTAGAGTGGAAAAGCAGTTCAGTAGTGCCTAAGGGTCGTTTAATTTTGTACCTTAAGGCAAGGAAGTTAGTTTCTAAGGGGTGTGTCTATCACTTAGTCCGAGTTAATGACTCTAGTGTTGAGATACCTCCTATTCAGTCAGTTTGAGTAGTAAGAGAATTTCCAGAAGTCTTTCCTGACGATAATCCCGGAGTCCTTCCTGAAAGAGAGATAGACTTCGGTATAAAGCTTTCTCGAGATACTCGTCCTATATTTATTCCGCCATATAGAATGGCATCAGCAGAGTTGAAAGAGTCATAAGAGCAGTTGAAAGTAAGGGAATGTGATATTCCAAAGACAACATTCAGGACCTGTTAAGGTCATTATGAGTTTCTGGTCATGTCATTCAATTTAACTAATGCACCAGCAACATTCATGAACCTTATGAATAGAGTCTTCAAACCTTATTTAGATATGTTTTTCATTGTCTTCATTGATGACATACTAATTTATTCAAGGAATGAAGAAGATCATGCTAGCCATCTCAAAATAGTTCTTCAGACTTTGAAAGATAAGGAGTTGTATGCCAAGTTCTCTAAATGTGAGTTTTGGCTTGAGTCTGTCGCATTCCTAGACCATATTGTGTTTGGAGAGGAAATTAAAGTGATACACAGAAAATTGAGGCAGTGCAAAATTGGCCTAGACCTACATCTCCAACTGATATTAGGAGTTTCTTGGGTTTAGCTGGCTATTATAGAAGGTTTGTAGAGTGGTTCTCGTCTATTTCGTCTCCTTTGACCAAATTGACTCAGAAGACAGTTAAGTTTCAATGGTCTGAAGCTTGTGAGAAAATCTTTCAAGAACTGAAAAAGAGGTTAACTACTGCCCCAGTATTGACATTACTAGAAGGTACACAAGGTTTTGTGGTGTATTGTGATGCATCTAGAGTTGGTTTGGGTTGTGTGTTAATGCAGAATGGCAAAGTCATAACTTATGCCTCCAGACAGTTGAAAGTTCATGAGAAGAACTACCCAACCCATGACTTAGAATTGGCTGCTGTAGTATTCGCTTTGAAGATATGGCATAATTATTTGTATGGTGTTCATGTTGATGTATTCACTGATCACAAGAGCCTTCAATATGTGTTCACTCAAAAAGAGCTCAATCTCAGACAGAGGAGGTGGTTAGAATTACTTAAGAATTATGACATGAGTATTCTTTACCACCCAGGTAAGGCTAATGTTGTTGCTGATGCCTTGAGCAGGTTGTCTATGGATAGCAAAAGATGTGCACAGACTGGAACGCTTAGGAGTCAGACTTATGGATTCCACAGAAGGAGAAATAGCGGTTACGAATAGGGCTGAGTCATCATTAGTGTCAGAAGTAAAAGGAAAGCAAGACCAAGACCCTATTTTGCTTGAGTTGAAGGAAAATGTTCATAAGCAAAAAGTATTAGTGTTTGAACAAGGGGGATATGGTGTATTGAGATATCAAGGTAGGTTGTGTGTACCAATGGTGGATGGACTCCAAGAGAAGATCATGGAGAAAGCTCCTATCTCTAGATATTCCATTCATCCGGGTTCCACCTAGATGTAACATGACTTGAGAGAAGTCTATAGGTGGAATAGTATGAAGAATAGATACCCACATCTCTTCAAATCTAGAGGAATTCCAGATTAAGGTACTAACCCATTCTTAGTATGTATTTACAAGTTGACATGTTTTGCATTTGCTTGTGGGTGTTTGAGCTGAATGTTGCATGTTACACCCTTAGCCTAGTAAGAGTAATCTCATTCGAGGACGAATGTTCCCAAGGGAGATATATTGTAACATCTCGCAATTCAAAATAGTTAGGAAGAAGCTAAAAATGGGAAATAGCGAATTTTTGGTCAACTTCAAACGACCATAACTCCTATCGAATTAAGAGTTAGGTGTATTTCCAGATACGGTTGGAAAGTTCTTGGAATGATCTCTTCAATGCCGTGAGTTTGCGCGATTCTGAGCTCATATGAGTAAGTTATGCCCTTCAGAAGTTGGGTTGTTCGAATAAGGAAAGTCCAATCCGGATTTTAGAAGGGTAGATTAGTATTTTCCCTATCCAATTAATTTAATTCGTTTTAGTGAATTAATTAAGGTTCAAATCAGAATAAGATTAGTTTGGTCAATTGGAAATTCACGCTAAGGCTTGGAGAAAAGAGAAAAGTAGGAGAAAGGAGAAGAACGTTCAAGATTCGTCAAGATCATCGAGTTTGGCTTATGGATTTCGTCGGGGGTGATCCCTACAAGGTATGTGAGTCTTTCATAGCGTTGGGTTCATTTACCCATGTGCCAAACATGTGTCGTTCAGCAGAATTCATCCTTAAAGAGTTTGAAAGTTGATATTCTTGACATGAATTCTTGAATTTATATGTTGTTCTTGAATTGGGTTGAATTGAGGAGTTTCTGAGATCATTACGTTGAGTTTAGAGTTGTTTTGAGTAAGGTTCTCGAGTACGCATGCTGGGTGTCTGAATCTTAAATGAATTTGAGAACAATAGTCAAGTTTAGGTGAATTGGGGCTGAAAAACGAAGAAGGAAAAGTCGAGCAAGATTTGGCACGCAAGTCCGCGTCGTGGACTTGCTCCCCAGTGAGCAAAAAGTTGCTCCGCGTCGTGGTCAGGACGGGGAATCCTCTGTCTCAAAATTAAATTTCGTAAATAATTATTTAAAACATCTCGGCGTCGCGGACTTCTTCAAAGACGGTTATTTCGTGACTTTTCTTATGTTTAGCTATTTAAAATAATTTCTAAACAAGATGAGATCGTTCCAAACACAAATCATAATCCTTGAATCCATAATTCTATTCAAGGATCAGTTAAGAGTCAAGTCAAGAGTAGTCAAGATCAAAGTTAAGAGAAGTCAAGAGTCAAGTTAATATAAGTTCTTAAAAGTTTTTCAAAAGTCTTTTTTGTTAACTTTGTTTTAAGACTTAAAGTTCAAGTTGAGTAAAGAGTAAAGAGTAAAGAGTAAAGCTTGAAGTTCATTTCTTCAAAAGTATATGGGGACTATGTATTACAAAAGGGTTTAAAATGTTTTCACATTTAAACAAGAAAGGAAAAACTTGATTTCCAAAGAGCATTTGAGCTAGTTTTTAGAAAAGAGTAAATGCTTTCATAATTAAGCAAGAGGGGACACTTTGATTTTCAAGATAGCCTTTGAGCTAAGTTTTGAGCAATTATCTCAAATCACAGAAAGAAGTATGTTTTAAACATAAAGAGCTAGTATATTTTGGGAGTAGTATTGAGCACCGATATGGGGAACAGTTCATACAACTATCAGCCCCCATAAACAATGTAGCCATCATGGGTAGAAAAAGATCATACTTTTTAGATGATTCATTTTCGCATAGACTAGTGGATCCAGTTAGTAATTCAGGTCCTATACCTTGGGCATGGTATAAGATGCGCTGGTAGTGTGAGGGAGATCGTTGTATCATCACAATAGCTCTTATGTGATGGTTGTCGGTTAGAGAAACTCCACAACAGTAATTGCATGGTTCGTCAAGTATGCTTAGTATGAATGGGGGTATGGAACATCATTCATGCATTGCACAAATAGACTTTGAGAGGAAGCATGGTATGTCTTTTATGATATTATGATTATGAGTTGACATCATGTTTTAAACAATTTTCCTTTTTCTGTATATTGCACTTGTTTTAAACAACTTTATAATGAAATGAGTTCAGTTAAGTATTCAGGAGTTGAGAAGAGTCAAGGTAAGTCTTTCTTTCAGAAACTTTTCAAGCCTATGTTGTGTTTAGTATTCCAACTCACATACTCGTGCATTCAATGTATTGATGCCAGTTGGCCTGCATCGTATTTATGATGCAGACGCAGCTAAATAGGATTGGCATCCAGCGCATCGTTGATCCAGTGAGCAGTTCAGAGTTAGTTGGTGAGCCTCTTTGCATTCCGGATGATCCCTTTTGTTTACTTTCAGTATTAGATAGTTCATTAGGATGTCGTGGGCCTGTCCCGACATCAATCTTATTTGTTATAGAGGCTTCATAGATAGTAAGTCAAATGTTAGTTCATTCGTCATCATTTTGTTATTGGCTTATGTTCAAATTAGAGTTGCCATTTTGGCTAAGTTAAATGCTTTTTTTAAAAACCATTATGAGTTCAGTTTGAGACATGTTGAGTTTTCTTGTATTGGATTCTCTTTGTTATGTCTAATTCTTCCGCTGAGTAAGTAACCCATGCCAAGGGTTCGCTCGGGGCCAGCAATGGTTCTCGAGTGCCGGCCACTTCCTGGGTGTAGGCTCGGGGCATGACACTTGTGATATAAAGACTTTATTTGTAGTAGAATCTTGTGAGCTGAAGTGGCATCTCAGGCAAAGCATTAAGACAAGTAGACTGTGAATGACTACAGAAGGATGTATGAAGATAAAGTAGTAAAGGGGAAAACATGGAAGGAACCCTCAAAGAAAGAAAAGCTTCCACCTTGCAACCATTGTAAAAGAACGAATCTTCAACAAAATGAGGATTGTTGCTTCAAAGGAAAGCCATCGATCCAATGCAAATTTTGTAGAAAAATGGGTCATATTTCAAAGAATTATAGGTTCAAACAGAATCAACCACAACAACGCCATGTGTAGTAAACAAATTTTACTAAAGAGTCAGAAAGGAAGAAGAAAGCTTGTTTATGGCTTCTCATGAATAAAACACAACCAGAAAAATCCTTATGGTTCATAGACAGTGGATGTATGAGTCATATGTCACACATTGAGCTCATATTTCACATACTCGACAAGTTAATCAAAACTAAAGTTAGGATTGGAAATGGTGAAACAATAGATGCACTTGGAAAGGGTTCAGTTTCCTTTCAGACTACACAAGGTACAAACTCTATACATGATGTGTTGTATGCTCATTTTTTAGCATGTAACCTTTTATGTGTTAGTCAAATGATGTCTAAAGGCTATTTCTTATTTTTTTTAAGGGCAAACATTGGTTTTTGACTCCGAAGACAGTTTTATTATTAAAGTAGAAATGGTGGATACAACTTTTCCCTTAGGGTGAGAAGTTTGATAGTGTAAATTTTGCAAGTATGGGTAAGTCATGGTTGTGGCACAAAAGATATCGGCATTTTTAACTGTGGTACTTTAAAGTCAATGTATGAAAAATGGTTGACTAAGGATTTACTTGAGATCTCACTGTAAAATTTGTGAGTCATGTCCGATGGGTAAGGTACATAGTAAAGTATTTCCTAAAAGCGCTACCTGGAGAGCAGCGGAAAAACTTGAATTAGTTTACACTGATGTGTGTGGACCTAAGCAGACATTATTTTTAGGACAAAATAAACATTTTGTACTCTTTATTAATGACTTTACAAGGATTACTTGGGTGTATTTTCTGAGTAATAAATCTCAAGTATTTTCAATTTTTAAGAAATTTAAAGCTTCTGTTGAAAGACAGTGGTTGTAAGCTGAAATCTTTGAGATCAGACAATGGTATTGAATAGACTTCAAACGAGTTCAATAAGTATTGTGAAAATATGGGGATTGATCACAAGTTGACCATAAGCTAATCGGCTGAATAAAATGGAATCTCGGAGAAGAAGAACAAGACTGTTGTTGAAATCACTAGATGTTTGTTGCTTGAAAAGAAACTACCACAAAGCTTTTGGGAAGAAGATGTTTACACTTCAATGTATTTGTTAAATAGGTTGCGAACTAAAATTGTGGATGGAAAAATTCCTATTGAGGCATGGAGTGGAATAAGACCATCTACGAAGTGATAGAAATGAAAAGTAATGTAGAGCAGAGGCAGAAGAAATTTCTTGGCAGTGTTTTTTTCACTGCTACGGCAGTCCTTTTATAAAACAAATACATAGGAAAAACTGAAGCTAAAATTTAGAAACTACTACACCAAGATTTTTTCCTAAAAACTTGATAATAACCCACATTTAAAACTACTTCCTAAAGACTAGGACAAACATAACGATAGGCATTTTATTCCTAACATGACTTATTAAAACTATCACCCTCCCTTAAACTGAAAGCTTTCAAGCTTCAGTTTAACTTCATCTTCTTGAACTCTTTCATAGTGCTAATACACATCAACCTCCTCAGATTTTGGAAAGTGATAAACTTGAGAGGTTTAGTAAAAATGTCCGCCAACTGATCTTTACTTCGGCATTACTGTAGCTCTATTGTTCCTTCATTATTGAGATCTGGCAAGAAATGATACTTCACAGAAAATTGTAGTTGATTTTTCTTGTTTGAATTGTAGTTCTTCAAGAATCCTCCTCAACCAAACAACTTGGCAAGCACAAGTTGTAGCAACAACAAATTCCGCTTTAGTACTAGATAAAGTGACAATTTTTTGCTTCCTAGAAGTCCATGAAACAATTGTTGTTCCTAGTAAATAAACATAGCATGGAGTACTCTTTCTCTCTTCTTGATCTCCTCCATAGTCGGTGTCAGCAAAACCAATCAAATCAGATTTTTCACCCTTCTAGAACAAACAAAAATGTTTGGTTACTTGTAAGTAGGGAAGGATTCTCTTGGCAGTTAGTAGGTGCTTTTCTGTCGGGCTCTCTATATACTTGCTTATAAGACTTACAACTTACATGATGTCGAGCCTTGTGGCAGTAAGATACATCAAACTACCTACAATTTACCTGTAGAGTATGTTGTATACCTTATTTCCTCTTCCAGCTTTGTTTAGCTTCAGGCCAAACTCAACTAGAGTATAAGCGGTATTGCAATTCTTCATCTTGAATTGATCTAAAATTTCCCGCAAATATTTCTTTTGGGAAACAAATATCCCATCGTCTGATTGCACTACTTCTAAAACATGAAAATAATGCATCTTACCAAGATCAGACATCTCAAATTCAACCATCATAGATCTATGGCACTTATCATTGCCAGTAAATATAAGATCATCAACATGTTTTTTTTTTGTTGGTAAAAATATATTTTATTTACCAAATTGAGCAATTCAAATCAACCAACCAATAGGTTTGGACACGAAGCCACAAGCGTCACATTTTAATAACTATCCCTATGCATTTAGGGATATACATTGAGTTGTTGTAGTCTACTTCCTAATCTAGCATGTTGAGATCCTATTCCATGTACATCTCGTATGATATGTCTGCTAATAGTGTCCTCTGATGTCTTTTTATTTTGAAAAATTCTGCAGTTGCATTCCATCCATAAGCAGTAAATGGTTCCAGCCAAAGTCATCCTATACACTTGTGCTACACTATTCCAATCCTTCAACTATGTGAGTGCCCATTGTACTTCTTCATGCCATTTTAGAACAGGTAAGTGTATTCCCTACCATGCTAACAACTTGGTCCCTACTCATGCATTGAATGAACAATCAAATAATAGGTGATCAATGTCTTCATCATCCACTTGACACACAGAACATGTCAAAGTTGTTTCTATCCCCCATTTAGCCAATCTGACTTTTGTTAATAGCCTTTTGTTTAATGCAATATATAGTATGAATAGCCATTTGGGAGCCCCATAGTTTGCCCAGACCAACTTTCTCCACTCCACTTTCCCCATATCTCGTCTCATCTTCTTATAAACTTTCCTAATAGAGTACTGGTCCATAAGCAACAAAGTTTGTTCATTATAAACTTTCCTAATAGAGTACTGGTCCATAAGCAACAAAGTTTGTTCATTATATCCAGCTATCTGGAGATGTTTGTGTGCCTTGAAGATCCTTTGTACAATCCACGATGCTTCTTTATTCTGTATGACCCATACTCCTTTTTTCCCATGATAACTATGTATCCATTCCACCCACAACTTATCCTTCTTTTTTGCAGAGATTCCACAATAGTTTCCCAATTGCAGCATTGTTCAATGTGTACACATCCAGAAAATTCCTACCTCCGAAAGCTTTTGACCAACATAACTTCTCCCAGACAATAAGTGTTTTTTTTTAAATCTCAACATTCCCTGTCCACAGAAACCTTCTACAAATACTTTCAACAACATGCAGGATCTTCTTAGGCAAGGCAAACACTTGTGCGCAAAATATCTGAATGGTAAACAAAACATTCTTAACCAATTGTGCCCTTCCAACATAGGATAGAAATTGGGTAGCCCAGCTATTGACTTTACTCAACATCTTGTCTATCAGAGGCTTCCATTGAACTATATAAATTCTTTTAGTACTCAAGGGTACCCCCAAGTATCCAAAAGGCAGTTCTTCCTGGATAAACTGTAGTTCTTGCAGTATTTGATCTTGAATAACCTGCTTGAATCCTCCAAAATAAACACTACTTTTATCTACATTCGCCACCAGTCCTGAAGCCTTTGAGAACAACATAAAGCATTTGTGTAGACAGCTCATAGACTTTATATCTCCCCTACAAAACATCAACATATAAACACACTATGAGCATTTTCCCAGATTCTTTAATCTTAACAAAAAGAGAATGCTCATATGGACATGGAAACAAAATTTTAGAAAATATGCCTCAATGTGACTATACCAAGCTCGCGGAGCTTGTTTTAGTCCATAAAGAAATTTTTTCAACTTGTATACTTTATGCTCATTTTTTCAATTTTAATATAACCAGAAGGTTTCTCAATAAATACCTTTTCCTCCAAGTATTCATGTAGGAAAGTTGATTTGACATCCAACTGAAAGATAGGCCACAAATTTTGTGCCACCAAGGAAATTACCATTCTAATTGTGTCATGCCATGCAACTGGAGCAAAAACTTCAGTATATTCCACACCATGCTCTTGTTTATATCCCTTAGCTACCAGTCGCGCCTTATACTTGTCGATTTCACTATTTCCTTTAAGTTTCGTCTTATAAACCCACTTGACTCCAATGGTTTTGTGGCCTTTTGGAATATATGTTAACTCCCAGGTGTTATTTCTTTCAATAGCATCAATCTCGTCATCCATAGATTTCCTCCATTTCTCCTCTTTGACAGCATTCTCAAAAGTTATAGGATCGGAATCTGCAAATAATGCAAAGTGGGAAACATCTTCCTTAACAAGAATTCATGTTACCTTATAATCCATCATCTATGTGGGCCTTATGCAAGCACGACTAAGAGGCTGATCAGGTGCATCAATTTCTTCCAAAACTTGTGGTGAAATTTCATGACCTGCTTCAGTAGAAATTTCAACAATTTTGGGTGCTGCAACTACTTCTTCGACTTCATTATTAATTAGGATTGGAGTAGATTGATGTATATTCCAATCCCAAGTGTTCTCCTCATCAAAAACAACATCTCTGCTAGTCACAACCTTCTTTGTCAAGGATTGAATTGCTTGTAAGCCTTGGATGTCTCACTAACACCAAGAAAAACACATTTCTCACCTCTATCATCAAGCTTCTTTCTTTTTGCTTCTGGAACATGTGCATAAGCAATGGATCCAATTTTTTTGAAGTGGTCTACTGCCGGTTTCCTTCCGCTCCAAACTTCCTCGGGTATTACATCTCGAAGAGCAAAAGTGGGACTTCTGATCAAGATGTGAATGCTCCAATTCACTGTTCTGGCCAAAATTCCGCTGGAACTCTTCCTCGAGCCAGCAAGCTACGAACCATTTTAAGAATGGTTCTATTCTTCCTCTCTGCCACACCATTTTGTTGTGGTGTAGATGTTGTTGTGAGCTCTTTTCAAATGTCACGAGTCTCACAAAATTCATCAAATACCTTAGAGAAATATTCTCCTCCGCGATCTGCTGAAGGTTCTTAATGGTCCTTCTCGTCTCATTCTCCACACGTGCTTTGAAGCTTTAAATACATTAAAAGCCTCTGATTTTTCTTTCAGAATATACACCCAAGTCTTCCTAGAATAGTCATCAATAAAGATAATAAAATACCTTTTGCTCCCATTAGAGATTGGTGTTAATGGCCCACAGATATCTGAGTTTACTGGCCCTAATACCTCCTTGGATTTCCATGACTTACTGTATAGGAAACTGAAACAGCGTTGTTTTCCAACAACACATTCTTCACAAACTTGAGACGGAACAACAATTTCAGGAAGCCCCATCACCATACTCTTCCTTTGAAGGATCTTCAAGACACCAAAATTCAAGTGACCAAATAAAAAATGCCACAACCATGAAGGATTTTTCATTTCCGCCATATAGCAAGATTGAATATTTTCAATCTTCAAGGGAGACAACTTGTTTTGACTCATTTTCACAAAAGCAATAACTCATCTAGGGGGATTAGAAATTTCAGATGTATCATTCCTTAACGTGATGGCATACCCTTTTTTTTCTAACAGCTGACCAACACTCAACAAATTGCTTTTCAAAGCAGGAACATAAAGCACATTTGATATGATTTCCACACACCTATTTTTTGTTCTAAAATTGATATCACCCTTTCCCGTCACATTCAGTATTGATAGATCACCAAAACTAACTGTCGACCAAAATTTTTCATTTAAATTAGTAAAAGAAGACTTACTTCCAGTCATGTTGTTACTACAGGTGGTATCCACATACCAAATAACTTGCTCCTCGGGCTTAGTTTTAGCATGAACCGCCATTAAAAAGGTTTTTCCCTTCGTATTCTCAATAAAATTTGACTTTTCTTCTTTCACATTAGGCAGCCTAGTACGACATTCAGAACGACAATGACTAATTTATGGCAACGATAACATTCTACATTGGATTTTTCGAAATCTCTCCCTTTGACTTTGTCGTAGTCATCATTGGCTCTAAAATTCATGTTGCCATCTTCCTTTATATCTATCCCTTCCTCTAGAATTGGAAGAAATAAAAGTAGAAGCCTTCAAGGCCTTCTCATCAGACTTTTTGTATTTTTATTGTAATACCCCAAAAATAAATTCGAACTAAGACTCAAACCGTTCTTCGTAGTGAGTGAGATTTTACCAAGAAATTAAAAATTTCTTAAGTGTTAAGGTCACTAGATGTAGTACCTTTAGTTCCAAAAAGAACTAAATTGGAAATAGCAAAATCTTAAATTTTGCAAGTTATGCTTAAGTTATGAGTTTTGGGTCAACTTCAAACTATCATAATTCTTAGTACAACATGATTTAGGTGGGATACAAGATAGATAATGAAAGGTAATTGAATTATCTTTCCAACGTCACCGAGTTTGCTAAATTTCGAGCTCATATGAGGGAGATATTCCCGTTTGAAGTTGGGCTGTCCAATTAAGGAAAGTTACCCGGAAATATGAGGGGTATTTTGGTCTTTTCCTTACCCAATCGGATTTAAACATTTTTTAGTAAGGCTTTAGGATTCTTAACTGATTTGAATTAGTTTTATTCATCCCCAAAAGCGTTTAGTGTTTTAAAGAGAAGATTAAAGAGGAGAAAAAGTTCAAAGTTTCAAGCGTTCGTTCAAGAAATTCAAGATTTCGCCAAGAACCTAGTTCTTTGAGGTATGTAAGCTTCCATAGTATTGGGTTCATTCACTTACGTGAGCCATAACCTATCCAATTAAAGGTATTTGAATCTACTTTCCAACGCCACCAATTTCGCGTCAATCCAATTTATGAGTAAGAAGTTATGACTATTTTAGTAACCTATACACTGCTGTTACGAATTTAGCCGACGGAAAAACATTAAAAAGGGTTGTTCTTGTTTTTTTTACCTCCAAGAAAACCCTAAACGAATTTCTTGACTAATAAAAGGCTAAAAAAAATAATAATCAGATTTTCATCTTTTAATCCATCATTCTCTTCTCTCTCAAACCCTAAGGAAAAATCAACGTAGAAGACTCTATTCAAGATTCTTTCAATCTTTTTCAAGATTCTTCTTCAAGGTAAGTCTTTTTCCAAGAATTCCATTTTTTTTCAACTCAAATTCCTCTATACAATTATGAATCACTAATGAAAATCATAATTCTTGGCCATAGAGATTTCAAGAAACTAATTCAAGAATCTCAAGAATGGTTTTCTTGATCGTTTACCTTCAAGCTAGGGTTTCAAGGCTTCTAATCAAGTTCTTCTACAAGATACTTCAAGAACCTTGTTTTTTCAAGTATGTAAGGCTATCATAGTGTTGTACTAGTTCATCCTCATGCCCTACATCTACTTTCAAATCAGTAAAAGAGAAATTAGGATTCTACCCTAGATTTGAGTATTCTTGAGATAAGTTGATTTGAGTTCTTGAGTTCATGGTTCTTTCAAAAATTATATTCCTAATTATTGAGTTTTAAACTGAGTTTTGAGGAAGTAAGTATGAGAATGAGAAGAGTCATACACATGAGTTCCATATTATTATTTAGACCCTCGAGTCGAGTCGAGTCGTTCATGCCTATAAATTCCGCATGAACTCCATACATTGAGTATTTTCGAGAGGAGTAGCATCTTCGAGTTCTAAGTCTTTGAGCATTGAGTTCCTAATACTTTTGAGATTATATTCCTACTTATGGGACTACTACATATTACCCATGAAGCCCTTGAGTTGACTTATTCATACCCATAATTCTACATGAACCCTATGAGTCGAGTAGTCTACAGATGAGTTGTATCATTGAGTCTTGAATTCTGAGTATTGAGATCCCTGAGTTGAGTCGTTCATGTTCATAATTCCACATGAACCCTATGATTTGAGTTATAAATTTTAAAAAGCTTTTTAAAGCCAACACTTGAATTCTTAAACTGAATTTTGAGAAAGTAAAGATGAGTTTTGAGAAAAGAGTTTTCTAAAACATGATTAGTATGACAATCGAGTATGCCATCAATGTATGAGTAGTATGGTATCTAGATATACCATCAATGTTTATTCAGTATGACTTCCCGAGTCATCAATGATCATATTATAATATGATTTTGAAATGTTTTTGAGAAAGAGCAGAGTTGAGTTCATTTTCTTTAAAATGATATATGGGAACTAAGTATTTCCAAGAGTAAATGTTTTCACATTTAAAATGAGAGGAAATTGAGATTTTCAAAAGAGTTTTGAGCAGTTTGAGTACCATCTCTTTTAAGAGAAAAGATTTTTGAGTAATAATAACAAACCACAGAAAAAGTTATGTTTCTAAACATATGAGCTAGTATATTTTGGGAGTAGTATTGAGGACCAATATGGGGGAGAGTTCAGATAACTCACAGCCCCCATAAACCATGTGACTAACGTGGGTAGAAAGGGTCATACTTTTTAGATGATTCCTTAATGATTTTTAGCGTAGACTAGTGGATCCACTTAGTGAGTAGGTCTTATACCCTGGCAAAGTATAAGACAGTTCTGGTAGCATAGGCAAGACGTTCTATCATCACATAACTCATAGTGATGGTTGTCGGATAGAGAAACTCTCACAAAGATATTTGTATTTTATATACACAGATTTTACTTGTATTTTCATATACAAACAAAGTTTATATTGTATCCTTGCATACAAACTGAGTATATTGTATTCTTAAATACATTGAGTTGCTTTCTTTATTTTAAAAGTTTTCCATAAATTGCATCTCTTATTGTTGCTTTATATTGAGTTTAGTATCTAGAGTTTGAGTACCAAGAGTCGAGTGTCTTATTATTGAGTTGAGACTTATTTCACTAAGTTGAATATTTTATCTTTGAGTTGAGTATCATATTCCTGAGTTGAGTTAGTTGAGTGAGCTGAGAAGGGGTAAGTATGCTTCATTTTTATCAAGTTCAAGTCTATGTTTATGCTTTAGAATTCCCCTTGCATGCTCGTACATTCCATGTACTGAGCCATTTGGCCTGCAGCATTTCATGATGCAGATACATGTATTCAAGGTCATCAACAGGAGCTTCCTTGATACCACATGCAGTTTGAGTTAGCTAAGGTGAGCCTCCTTGCTTCCAGAGGGTTCCACTTGTACTTTCAGTTATATCAGTTGTTAGGATGTCATGGGTCTTCTCCCGACTTCCATCTTTTTCAGTTAGAGGCTTCATAGATAGACAGTAGAGTTTCAGAAGTCAGTTTCATTTATCTTGTTAAATGTTTTAAAGACTTGAGTTGCCTAGTTTTGGCTTGTTGAATATACAATTATATTCTGAGTTAATTATTTGAGTTTCAATGAATTTTATTCTGTTTTAAGCTTTGTATGCTTAAGTTAGTCTTCCGCTTGTAATAAGCCAGGATGTGTAACACCCCGTATCCGAAAACAGAACTTAATGCAGATTTCCAAAAGTTGCAGGTGCAACCCACGGTTGCCACCCACGGACCATGCTGGTGGTCCATGGTTCGCATCTGCAACCATCCCCAGAAATTCAAACAAAAACCTTTCTAAGGCATGACCATCGTGATACCATTGACGGATCGTCGATCAGTCCGTAGGTTGAGACCCTCAGAACCTGGTCTCTAAAGTCGATCGACGGACTGACACGACGAATCGTGAATCCATCGACGGTTCGTTGATCAGTCCGTAGGTCGAGCTGCTCAGAACCTGGTCTCTGAAGTCATCGACGGACTGACATGACAGATCATGGATCCATCGACGGATGATCGATCAGTTCGTAGGTTGCTTCAGCAGATTTTAAGTCAGTGGTCTTTTGGTCTTTTTCTTATGCGTTGGACCCCTAAACTACGTCGTTTTAACCCTAAACAACATGGTTTTGGTTAGTTTTAGCCTAGAAATATAAGTAGAACTTACCTAAGTCAATTCTTTAATCAAAACTTAGAAACTTAGAGCGTAAGAGGAGAAGAGAAGTCAAGAATCCTAGTTCAAGAACGAATCAAGTTTCCTCAAATTCTAGCCCTGAAATCGAAGGATTTCTCCATGGAATTAGTCACCAGGTATGTGGGATTTCACTTGTGGGTTCCTTTCACCCATCAGGTCCCTACTTTTCAGTCAGTTTCTTGATTCCCTTAATATGACTAGACCTAGGGTTTCTTGCATGTTAGAATTATTGGGTTCTTAGTTGTTAGAATGATCCAAATCAGATTAGTATATTAATATTCAGTTTATTGCGTGAATTCCAGAACCCTAGCTATGCATTTCTTTAGTTCTTGAATTACACATGCTAGGTAAAATATTTCAGTTATTCAGTTATACATGCCTCAGTTATTAATGCATCAATATCAGTTTAATTATTGCATACTCAGTTTGGATGTTTAGTTTGAGCTATCAAGTAACTTATATAAATTTATTCATAATGTGTTAATTACTTAATCCATTGGGAGTAGCATAATACCAAGTTGTACTAGGGTTCATCGTACCCAAATAGTCCCAGAACTACTAGCCACGTAGTTTGTAAGTCCTTTCTGTGGGCATCATTTCAGCGATCACGCCAGCATGCCTCTATACCTCTGGCAGGGTATAATGGGTCCTCTCGATGAGGGTATACATCAGACTCTACATTTAGCTAATGTAGTTTTACTATCGGTTATTAATAGCTGCCACAGTTCAGTCAGATTCTATTGCATTTACTATTTATTAGTATATCCAATATTCAGTTTCAACATGTTATAAATTCGTCACTACATTCAGTTAGCTCAACATTCAGTATCTATATCATGTTCATATTATATCATTGCTTATTTGATTTGTTTATTTATATGTTATTTTAGTTTTATTCTATCCTGCATGCTCAATACCTTTCAAGTACTGGCACATACTCTGCCGTACATCTTCTCGTGATGTAGGTTCAGGTTCTCAGCATCCAGATCACGCTTAGATCGGTTCCCAATCTTTAGTTCAGCAGCATCAGTGCTGAGTCCTCATTCTCCGAGGACCAGTGAAATGTTTATCTTTTCAGTACTTTTAGTCCTTTAGTTTCAGTTTTGCTAGATCTAGTTAGGGCATGTCCCAACATTTCTAGTTAGTTTAGAGGCTTATTTCAGACATAGTTCGATTCAACTTAGAATTGAGTTAATTTCTTCTTTATATTAAACTCATCAGTTTTCATATATCTCAGTTATTGTATATGGGTATTCCCCTTTCTTTTCATTTTATTTATGATTATAGCTTCCACATCAGTTTATTATTCAACTTATCTTTAGTGTACCCATGATCATGCCATCAGGGTTAGCTTGGGATCACTTGTGGTCCTTGGTCCCGTTTCCGCGTCTCGGGGGTAGTCTCGGGGCATGACAAACTTGGTATCAGAGCATTAGGTTTAAGAGTCTTATGATGTCTGAAAAGCCGTGCTACGTAGAGTCCTTTTCATGGGTGTGAAGTGCATCCACATCTAATGAGAGGGAGGTTACGAAGTGATTTAGGAAAACTTCATTTTCTTGTTACTCTTATTATGCGGAAGGTATGATGTTATTCTATTCTAACCCGATGTTCTACGTTTTAGTGATCATGCCACCACGTTGAGCTAAGGAATACGAATTCCAGGAATACAAACACAGCTCCTCCAGTCCCAAATCAGGAAGTTTCTAATGCAAAATTTAGGAACGTCATTCAGATGTTGGCTGAGAGTGTGGCCAACTAGAAAAATCAGCGGGTTCCAGTTCAGGCAAATGCCAATGTTGGGTTAGCTACATCTAGAGTGCGAGACTTTGTTAGAATGAATCCGCTAGAGTTCTTAGGAACGCAAGTTGGAGAAGATCCCCAACACTTCATTGATGAGGTCAAAATGATCTTTGAAGTGATGCACGTAACTGGGAATGATTGGGTTGAGTTAGCATCGTATCAACTAAAAGATGTAGCTCATACCTGGTATACTCAGTGGAAGGAGAACATGGGTACAAATGCAACTCCTATTACTTGGGATTGTTTCAGCGAAAACTTTCTGGACAGGTTTTTCCCCATAGAGTTGAGAGAAGCAAGGGCCCAGGAATTTATGAACTTAAGGCAGGGTAACATGCCGGTCTAAGAGTATGGGCTCAAGTTTAACCAACTCTCCAGGTATGCTCCTCACATGGTTGTTGATTCCAGGGCTCAGATGAATAAGTTTCTTTATGGAGTGTCAGACTTAGTGACGATAGAGTGCATGAATGCTATGTTATTGGGAGACATGAACATCTCTAGGTTCATGACTCACGTTTAGCAGGTTGAGGGTGATATGTTTATGGAACAAGCTAAGGAGAGTAAGAAAGCTAGGACATGCAACTATCACTATTCTCAACAGAAATCGAGTGGTGGAAATCTCTCGCAATTTTAGCAGAAGTCTTTAACTCCAGCACCTTTATCAACAAGTGTCCCATCCTCCAAGTTCTGGAATAATTAGAAGGGTGGAGCATCAGTCTCTAAGTCCCAAGGTTGTATTTCAGGCACCAAAACCTACCCAACATGCCCTAAGGGTGGTAAGAACCATTCGGGCGAGTGTCTTGCAGGAAAAAAATGATGCTTTGGGTGTGGTCAGTTTGGTCACAGGTTGAAGGATTGTCCTTCTAAAAAGATTCAAGGAGGCAATGCTAATCGATCCCAGTCTACAACTTCAGCAGCACCAGCAGGTCACCTGACTCATTAGGGTAACTCTTCTGGTACAGGTGGCAGACAACGCCACAACAGGCCCTATGCTCTTCAGGCTCGCCAGGATCAGGAAGATTCTCCTGATGTAGTCATTGGTACGTTACGAGTCTTTGATCTCGATGTTTATGCTTCGTTAGATCCAGGGGCTACTTTTTCTTTTGTAACTCCTTTTGTAGTAGTCTAATTCAGTATTAGTCCAGAAACTCTCTCAAAACCTTTCTCAATCTCTACTCCTGTTGGTGATCCAGTTATAGCTAGACGGGTATACAGAAATTGTCTTGTCACAGTCTCTCAGAAAGTTACCTCAGTAGACCTTGTAGAGTTAGAAATGGTAGACTTCAATATCATTCTAGGCATGGATTGACTACATTCTTGTTATGCATCAGTAAATTGTAGAACTAGGATTTTTCGTTTTCAGTTTCCAAACAAACCAATCTTAGAATGGAATGGTAGTAGCTTAGCGCCTATGTGTCGATTGATTTCTTACCTTAAGGCAAGAAAAATGATTTCTAAGGGGTATCTCTATCATGTAGTTCGGGTCAAGGATTCTAACTCCGAACCCAACTCTTGAGTCAGTTTCTGTAGTCAGTGAGTTTCCAGAAATGTTTCCAAAAGATCTTCCCGGAGTTCCTTCCTGAAGGGAAATCGACTTTGGAATAGATCTCCTTCCAGATACCCAGCCTATTTCTATTCCTCCTTAAAGAATGGCTCCAACAGAGCTTAAGGAATTAAAAGAGCATTTGAAAGACCTTCTAGATAAGGGCTTCATCAGACCTAGTATTTCTCTCTAGGGTGCACCAGTGTTGTTCGTGAAGAAGAAAGATGGTTCTCTTAGAATGTGCATTGACTATAGGCAGTTGAACAAGGTCACAATCAAGAATAAGTATCCCATCCCCAGGATTGATGACTTGTTTCACCAACTTCAGGGTGCTAGCCATTTCTTAAAGATAGACCTCAGATCGGGTTATCATCAGTTTAAAGTCAAAGATAGTGACATTCCAAAGACAGCCTTCACAACTCAGTATGGTCATTATGAATTTGTACTCATGTTATTTGGACTAACCAATGTTCTTGCAACTTTCATGGATTTGATGAACATAGTGTTCAAGTTGTACTTGGACATGATCTTTATCGCCTTTATTGATGATATCGTCATTTACTCTAAGAATGAGGAAGAACACGCGAGTCATTTGAGAGTTGTAAACTCTCATAGACTGCCAATTATTTGCAAAATTTAAGAAGTGCAAGTTTTGGTTATAATCAGTTGCTTTCCTTGGGCATATTGTGTCTAGTGAAGGAATTCGAGTAGATTCCTAGAAGATAGAAGCAGTGAAACAATGGCCCAGACCTATCTCTGCTACAAATATCAAAAGTTTCTTAGGTTTAGCAGGTTATTACAGAAGGTTTATGGAAGGATTTTCATCCATAGCCTTACCATTTTCTAGGTTGACTCAAAAGATGGTCAAGTTTCAATGGTCAGATGATTGTGAGAAAAGCTTCGCAAAATTGAAAACTAGGTTGACTATAGCTCCTATTTTGATACTACCAGAGGGTTCATATGGTTTTGTCATTTATTGTGATGTATCCAGAGTCAGCCTAGGTTGTGTGTTCATGCAGTGAGGTAAGGTTATAGCTTATGCTTCCAGACAACTTAAGGTGCATGAGAAGAATTATCTGACTCATGACCTCGCATTTGCAGCAGTGGTATTTATACTAAAGATTTGGAGACACTACTTGTATGGTGTTCATGTAGATGTGTTCACAGACCATAAGAGCCTCCATTATGTATTCACCAAGAAAGAGTTGAATCTTCTCCAGAGAAGGTGGTTTGAGTTCCTCAAAGATTATGATATGAGCATGCATTACCATTCGGGTAAGGCAAATGTAGTAGCAGATACTCATAGCAGATTATCCATGGGTAGTGTAGCACATGTTGAGGAAGAAAGAAGAGAGCTAGCAAAGGATGTTTACATACTTGCTCGCCTAGGAGTTCATCTAATCAGCATATCAGATGGTGGTGTAACGGTTCAAAATGGGGTAGAATCTTCTTTGGTAGTGGAAGTTACGGAAAAGCAAGACAACGATCCGATATTACTTGAACTCAAGGGTGCAACTAAGATGTACCGCGATCTGCAGGAAGTCTATTGGTGGAATGGTATGAAAAGAGATATAGCAGACTTTGTGGCTAAGTGCCCCAATTGCCAACAAGTCAAAGGTAGAACATCAGAAACTAGGAGGTATGACTCAAGAGATTGACATTCTTACTTGGAAGTGGGAAGTGATCAACATGGACTTCATCACAAGTTTACCTCGTACTCGCAGACATCATGACTCCAATGGGGTGTGTTGACAGAGTTACAAAGTCTTATCGCTTTTTGGCAGTCAAAACTACAGATTCGGCCGAGGATTACGCTAAGATTTGCATTAATGAGATTGTGAGGTTGCATGGGGTTCCTTTTTTGATCATCTCAGATAGAGGTCCTCAGTTTACCTCTCATTTTTGGAAGTCATTTCAGGAGGGTCTTGGTATTCAGGTTAACCTTAGCATAACATTTCATCCACGGATGGATGGTCAGGCAAAGTGTACCATTCAGACCTTAGAGGACATGTTGAGAGCTTATGGTATCGACTTCAAGGGTAGTTAGGATGATCACATTCCTCTTATTGAGTTTGCCTACAACAATAGTTACCATTCCAGCATTCAGATGGCCCCTTACAACCCATTGTATGGACGTAGATGTAGATCTCCTGTGGGATTGTTTGAAGTAGGTAAAGCAGCCTTGATAGGGCCAGATTCAGTCCATGATGCTATGGAGAAAGTGCAACTCATTAGAGATAGAATTAAGAAAGCCTAGAGTCGCTAGAAGTCTATGCAAATGTAAGGAGAAGGGAACTAGAGTTCCAAGTTGATGATTGGGTTTTCCTGAAAGTGTCGCCTATGAAAGGGGTGATGAGATTTGGCAAGAAAGAGAAGCTCAGTCCTAGATATGTAGGCCCATACAAGATTCTAAAAAGTATTGGCAAAGTGGCTTATGAGTTAGAGTTGCCAGCATAACTAGCAGCAGTGCATCCCGTCTTTCACATTTCACTATTGAAGAAGTGTGTGGGTGATCCAACATCTGTAGTGCCATTAGAGAGTGTGGTTGTGAAAGATAGTCTCTCGTATGAGGATGTACCAGTTGAGATTCTCGATCGTCAGGTTAGAAGGTTGAGAAATAAAGAAGTCGCTTCAGTCAAGGTTTTGTGGAGGAGTCAGTCCCTAGATGGAGCTACTTGGGAAGCAGAAGCAGCCATGAAGTCCAAGTATCCTCACCTTTTCCCTTCTGTTTCCATTCCAACTTGAGGTAATAGTTCCTCTTCAGTTTTTCAGTCATTCATCTGCAGATTCAGTCTTAGTATCATGTTCCTTCAGTTTTTACTTGTATTTTCAACGTATTTGCATGTTTTTGGAACTCAGTTCAATCAGAAATTAGTTTCTAGTACATAGTGGTAGGGATTGCATCTTCTTCCCTCCATACTTAGCTAGTTTAATCTTCACTCGAGGACAAATAGTCCCAAGAGAGAGATGATGTAACACCCCGTATTCGAAAACAGAACTTAATGTAGATTTCCAGAAGTTGCAGATACTACCCATGGTTGCTACCCACGGTCCGTACTGGTGGTCCGTGGTTCACATCTGCAACCATCCCTAAAAATTCAGACAAAAACCATTCTAAGGCATGAACCACAGACTGACTTGACGGATTGTGAATCCATTGATGGATCCTCGATCAGTCCGTAGGTCGTGACCCTCAGAACCTAGTCTCTGAAATTGATCGACGGACTGACATAACGGATCGTGAATCCATCAACGGATCGTAGATCAGTTAGTAGGTCGAGATCCTCAGAACTTGGTCTCTGAAGTCATCGACGGACTGACAGGACACATCATGGATCCATCGACGGATCTACGATCAGTCCATAGGTCGCTTCAGTAGATTTTAAGTCATAGGTCTTTTGGTATTTTCCTTATGCGTTGGACCCCTAAACTACGTTGTTTTAACCCTAAACAACAAGGTTTTGGTTAGTTTTAGCCTAGAAACATAACCAGAGCTTACCTAAGTCAATTCTTTAATCGAAACTTAGAAACTTAGAGCATAAGAGGAGAAGAGAAGTCGAGAACCCTAGTTCAAGAACACATTAAGTTTCCTCCGGTTCCAGCCTTGAAATATAAGGATTTCTCTATGGAATTCGTCACCAGGTATGTGGAATTTCACTAGTGGGTTCCTTTCACCCATCAGGTCCCTACTTTTCAGTCAGTTTCTTGATTCCCTTATTATGACTAGACCTAGGGTTTCGTGAATGTTAGAATTATTGGGTTCTCAGATGTTAGAATGATCCAAATCAGATTAGTATGTTACTATTAAGTTTATTGCATGAATTCCAGAACCCTAGCTATGTATTTCTTTAGTTCTTGAATTACACATGCTAGGTAAGATATTTCAGTTATTTAGTTATACATGCCTCAGTTATTAATGCATCAATATCAGTTTAATTGTTCCATACTCAGTTTGCATGTCAGTTTGAACTATCCAGTAACATAATGAAATTCAGTCATATTGTGTTAATTACTTAATCCATTGGGAATAGCATAATACCAAGTTGGACTAGGGTTCAGTGTACCCAAATAGTCCCAGAACTACTAGCCACATAGGTTGTAAGTCCCCTCCGTGGGCATCATTTCAGTGATCACACCAGCATGCCTCTATACCACTGGCAGGGTATATAGGCATGATCAGATTATTTCATTACTTATTTGCTTTGTTCAGTTATATGTTATTGCAGCTTTATTCTATCCTGCATACTCTGTGCTACATCTTCTCGTGATGTAGGTTCAGGTTCTCAGCATCCAGATCACGCTTAGATCGATTCCCGATCTTCAGTTTAGCAGCATCAGTGGTGAGTCTTCATTCTTCGAGGACCAGTGACATGTTTATCTTTTCAGTACTTTTAGTCCTTTAGTTTCAGTTTTGCTAGATCTAGTTGGGGCACGTACCAACATTTCTAGTTAGTTTAGAGGCTTATTTCAGACATAGTTAGATTTAGCTTAGAATTGAGTTAATATCTTCATTGTATTAAACTCATCAGTTTTCATATATCTCAGTTATAGTATATGGGTATTCCCCATTTTTTTCATTTTATTTATGATTATAGCTTCCGCATTAGTTTATTATTCAACTTATCTTTAGTGTGTTCATGATCATGCCAGCAGGGTTAGCTTGGGATCATTTGTGGTCCTAGGTCCCGTGTTCGCATCTCGGGGGTAGTCTCGGGGCGTGACATGATGAGGGTTCGCTAGGGGACCAAAAATTGTTCTCGAGTTTCGGCCACGTCCAGGGTGTAGGGTCGGGTCGTGACAAACTTGGTATCAGAGCACAAAGTTCAAGTGTCCTAGGGTATCAAAGAATATCTTGATCATAATGGACAATGTTCAAAATAAGAAAATGGATGTCTTTTGACATACTTAGTAAAGAATACTGGGAAGGAATAGAATTTCAGCGGGAACAAGTCACCTTCTTTCATGGTAGTATCTGTTCAGGTTGATCTAAGAGAGACATATGATGCTAATGGTGATGGCATTATTAGTATTCAAAACTTTAGAGAAAAAGATGAGGTTCAACAGAAGGTTTTTTCATTCATATGACATAATACAAAAGGCATACACATATATAGCTATAAAATCTTTTTAAAAGTTAGTAGAAACCATACCTATCGAACCACTGGTGTATGTTCTTACAAGACATATTCCATAAAACAAGGACTACCTTTCCTTTACAAACTAAACATAATATTTAAAAAGAACCATTAAGAAAATATTTCATTTTCTAACACTCCTCCTTGAGATTTTTCTTGGATACACCCAACGTAGCCCTTAGAACTTCAAAATTTCCCTTAGGAAGAGCCACGATCATTATGTTTGCAATCTACTGATCTAAGCTGCAACGAACAAATGTAACTTCCCCATCCTTCTCTGCTTGCCTGAATAGAATGAAACTGAACTTTTATATGCTTGCTACGACCATGTTGAACTGGATTTTTGGCCATAATTATTGTTGAGTTGTTGTCAACCTTAATGATAATAGATTCAATAAGATTTTTCTCCAGATCACTCAGAATCTTTCTTAACCATAGAGCTTGATTAGTTGCACCAGCAACGACAATGTATTCTGCTTTTGCAGAAGATTGAACAACCACTTCTTTATTCTTTGAATTCCATTAGAACATGCCTGAACCAAATGTAAAAGCATATCTAGATGTGCATTTCATATCATCAAGGTTCCTGCCCAATCACTACCTGAATAATCCATCAATTTCCCTTGCTCTTCTTTTCAAACGAAATACCATAATTAGTTGTTCCCTTGATACATTTCAATGTTCGTTTAGTAACACCAAAATGATCTTGACTTGGAGCTAGCATAGAGCTCAATAGAAGACTTGTCGCAAACATGAGATCAGGTCTTGTTGCTATCAAATACAACAAACTACCAATTAGATTTATATAAACTATTGGATCAGCCTCCTTCAAACTTTGAAATCTTTTCATTGTGAACTAGTGGGTTGGTACAGGCTTGAACCTTTTAAGAATATACCATGCATATTCTTAAAAGTGTATCATTCCTCGGGACATACAAAAAGTCTGCCAGAGGATCATAACCACAACCCACATAAACAAACTCATATGCAGCCTTATTGGTACTTTTCTAATTGCTTTCACCCTGACCGCCCTGTCCATAAAGTGAGATATGATCTTTTCCACTGTATTTTCGAGAATAACTAGTCCCATTTACAGGACCATCAATAGTCAAAACTCTTTTATGATGTTTTTCAAAAAATAAGCTCACAAGAATCTCCACTCAGAAATGGTTCTCTCATACCTCCATATCTCACCTTCAATAAAGGAACCAACCCACCAAAGAAAAGCGTGAAGAACAAAACACCAAGTAAGCTAAAACTAGAAACCTTCTTTGTTTTCACCTAACTCTTCTTTTTCTCCACTGTCTTGCTACTTTTTGGCACGGACGTTACTGCTTATGGTTTCAACTTTGGAATGGGAACCAATGGAACTTGTGATCTTTGTGGCTTCATCATACAAGGTTTTATAATGACATCCATACGAAGAGGATGGGGATACATTCCGGGGGTGGAAATACAAAATAATACAGAATTACATAAACGTATGAGTTGCATACAAAATTTCTTTTGGACAACCATACTATAACTCCAAAATGGAAAAGAAAAACATAAAATCATAAGCGCGCTAACATAAAGAAGTTCTAAAGGAAGAGAAAATGGCCTAAAGCCCCCTCAATCTATAGCTAGATTTCCAACTATACAATCATACTTTATGGGGGTCGTATTACCCCTCTGAATTTTATAAAACTGAAATTATTACCTCCCTAAATGATTATGTAGCGAAGTGAGTGTATTTCACTCTCTTTGAGAGAGTGAGCAGCCAAAACAATATTAAAATATTGTTTAAATGTATTATTTCATATATATATATATATATATGTATGTATGTATTTTTAATTATTATTCTTTTAAAATTTAATTTCTTTCTTTTCCATATTAGCATATGCCAAATCTCTCCACCTTTATCATCCCAAAATTGACGCGCCATTACCACCTCTCCACCGGATTCAATATTGTAAATTTCTAACAACTCTCATGTTATTTTTTTGAAAAAAAATAATCAAATCCACCATCTTCAATCACCAAAAAATAATTTCAATCAAATTAGACACATAGTGGTCTTGGTAGTGGTGTGAATATTCTCTTTTTCGAGTTTTATTATTTGAAAGAAATGGTGGAGAGCTCTTTGAGTAAGTGTAGGAGCTAATGGTGAAGGCAGAGAAATAACAAAGGCATAGGTGGAGATGGTGGTGGCAGCGAAATTCTCAGACTATGCCGGCGGCATCGACATACTCCTTCGGAAAAGACAAAAGAGATCCCCCAATTCAACCCCCAATATTTTCTCCAAATCAATGTTCTCACAAAATATTTAAGGCTAAAATATGAATGAATAAGAAAGGTTTAAGAAGAAAGAGAAAAAAAAATGTCTCTTAAAAAAAAATCTAGGTGAAATACATGTGTCAAGAGCGTGGGTTTCACCACAAGACATATCTAGTTATGACGTTTTAAGGGGCTATTTATTTCATTTTCAAATAATTTAGGGGGGTAATAGGACCCCTGTGAAGTATGAGTGTGTAGTTAGAAATCCGGCTATAGGTTGGGGGGGGGGGGGTTTGGCCATTTTCTCGAAAAAGGAATATATAGGTCATATATTATACTTCTAAGCTTAACACTTGAACTATATTGTAAGAAAACTTCTCTTCTT